>WNWK01019776.1:0-37102 GCA_009830355.1 Cherax destructor | reverse complement strand
CCCCGCTACATCAACATCGGCTAAATTTTTCCAAACCACAATACAAAGCTACTTTCCCCAGAAATCCCCGAACCACTATATTTTTGTACATATTATTTTGAGTCCTAATTATTTATATATTTCATTTTCATTCTTTGCTTTATGTCTAAGTGTTTTATATTCTATACGAATTCTACAGATTATTAATTAAATTGTTTATCTTATTATATTATCATTGATTTCTCTATCTTTTCATTTCCATAAGGAGGAATCGGGTTTATCAAATACTCTTTGAGGGTCTGTTCAACTGTTGGGAGGCAGTTGAACACTCTTGGGCTCCAGACAGTTACTGTGTTGTCTCTTAGCGACCCTGCTTATCACTGGGGCACATATTGCATCTCTTGCCGAGTCTTTTGCTTTCTCAGGGAGTAATTTTTTGTGTGCAGATTTGGGACTAGTCCCTCTTTAACCATTCCCAGTAATTTAGGTGCTTTGTCGTACTTTATACATGCAGTGAAAGTTCTCTGTTTTCTGTATGTTCTCAAGGTCTGCAATTTCTCCTACTTTGAAAGAGAACAAGCGATTTGAAGAGAATCATCATGGGCTTAGCATCTCTAGTTTTAAAGGTTCTCATTATCCATCCTATCAGTTTCCTAGCAGATGTGGTCGATATATTGTTGTGATCTTTGAAAGTGAGATTCTTTGACATTATCACTTTCAGGTCCTTCACATTAGTTTTTAGCTCTACTGTGTGGTTGGAATTTGTTTTATACTCCGATACAGTTTTAATTTCCTCGAATTTTCCATAGCAAAGTAGTTGAAATTTGTCTTCATTGAACTTCATATAGTTTTCTGCTGCCCACTTAAAGATTTGCTTGATGTCCTTTTGGAGATTTGCAGTGCCTTCGATGGATGACACTTTCGTGCAAATTCGGGTGTCATCCGCAAAGGTAGACACGGTGCTCTAGCTTACAACTTTGTCTATATCAGATATGAAATGAGGGACAGGATAGGAGCGAGTACTGTCCCTTGTGAAATGTAGCTTTTCACTGTATACGCCTCTTACCTTAGTCTTTTTACTATTACTCTTTGTGTTCTTGTGAGGGAAAAGTTCATTACATAGGAGTAGAAGCATGAATGAGTGGTGGTGGTGGTGGTAGTTTGATTGATAGAATGTTTGCTATGAAAGGCGTGTGCCTCGTGTGCCACTAATCCTCCCTCTCTTTGCCACCCAGCGGGAGTTGATGCGGGACCCTCCGAACGGACGGCAGTTACTTGACTTTCTTCTTCCATGAAGTCTAAATATCTAATCCACTCCTATTATTAATTTTTGTAATGTAATTTAGTTTATTTTTGTTTAATTTAGTTTAAACAAGAGCGAAGCTCTTGTTTAAACTAAATTAAAAATAAAAAATAAACAAGAGCTTCGCTCTTGTTTATTTTTATATTCTGTTACTGGATTCACCCTGATTTGACCTGATTTAACTTACGTATGTTAACGTAAACGTCCTCAGTACTTACCATTTCTTTTAAAGGCCTTATGTTTATCTTGTGAGTGGCTACTTAGAATTGTAACTTTTTGTTTTATTTTTTTGGCCTTGATTGCCAGCTGGGGTCATCCAACACAGGCGAGACAAGGCGGGCTTAGATCAGAGACAACAATATGCACCTTTAACGAAACTCTTCATCATTTGAGTGGAACTCTGTAAGTTTAATAGAACTCTATAGTTCCTCTTCCACTCGTTTTGATACGCTGCAATCTTCATACCGTCCTACAGCCATTCTTCAGTTGTTACAACATCAATTTATCATTTGGTTGAATAGTGAAAACTCTATCGCTCTGTATGGATCTTCAGAAGAAACAAGTACCTCAGCTCTACCGAATCTCTACACTTGTTGGGGTCATCTTATACTGTGTTTAGATGTCACAATTGTCACGTCCACTAGTGACCACCTTAAATCCATATTTGCTCAGCTTTCCAAACCCCAAGTGATTCAGGAGGTACGTGCCTGGGACAGTGTCACTGCGGAAGTCCATCCATCCACTATATTCAATTTCTTATTTATGTGTACATATTAGCTTCGAGTCACAAGAATTATTTACATATTTAATTTTTCAATATTTGCTTCAGGTAGGATTATATTCATGTTTAATAGTTTTATATTATATATGTTTTGCATATTAATAAAATAGTTCATCTTATGTTATTGATTTTCCAAAAAAATATTTCCATAAGGAGGAATCGGTCCTGTCAAATACTCTGAGGGTCTGATAGGGCCGTTGCACCTTCAGTTCTATTTGTTAGGAAGTTATAGATCCATCTATCCACTTTTGCTTTTATTCCTTTATCAGGCATTTTCTGTGCCTTTACACCATGATCACACGCTTGTCGAAGGCTTTCGCAAAGTCTGTGATACTACATATGCATGTTGTTTTCTCCAGAGCATCCAAGACTATGTCATAGTGGTCCAGTAGTTGGGATAAGAAGGGCGACCTGCTATAAACCCATGCAGCCCTGCTTTGTGCAACTGATGTGTATCTAAGTGGGTGGCGAATTTGCTTCTTAGAACCGGTGTGTAATTCTTTAGAATTGATTTACTGCCACCTTTGTGGAGTGGGGGGCATATCTGTTGTTTTTAGTGACTGGGAAAACCCCCTCTCCATGCTCCCTCCACAGAATACTTAAGGCACGTGGGGGTTTCTTACAGTTCTTGAACACGGAGTTCCACGAGTCTGGCCCGGGGCAGAGTGCATGGCATGTCATTCATTTTTTTTTCAGTCTTGTGGTGTTAGGATAATATAAATTTTTAAATTTAAAAAATTTAGTCTCGGTCATAAAAAATCATTTATATTGTCAACCCTTAGTCCGATTAACGGCTATAAACGCTGATTCATATAGGGACTTTAGCATCTCACTCATTTTTTTTGTGTATTTTTTAAGTCCATCTCGTTTAAGGGGGGCCCAGTACTGGATGTTTTTGCTCTAGATCTGAAGAAAAAAGCAGTTTTTTTTTTATTATTTCGTTTACGACTAATTTTTTCCTGTTTTCTTGTCTACTGTATGTTTCCCTTTGTTAGGGTTGATATTTGCTATTTCTCTGACCAGTCCGCCCTTTTCGATTTCGGCTGTACTGGCCACTTTCTGCTGCTCTGTGATCTTTCCCTTTCACCGTAGAGAGAGCATCTCTCTTTCTAGTTTATATCTATTCATTAGTTCTTAATGGAATGTGCCTTGAGCAGACCTCAAGTGCCAAAAAGTTAATTATTTCTAGGCAAAGGTTCGGATCCGTCTTGTTTAAGATATTTCCCAGCTTGTTTCATTTAGGACATGGTTGACTTGATCCCACTGTATTTTTTTGTGATCGAAGTTAAATTTGATGAAGGCACCCTTATAACTGATCTTAAGCTTTAAAAAAACCCTGTGTATACATGTCTATACCTTTTATGTTATGATCTGAGTGTATTGTTCATACTATTATATTTTGTCCCAGGTCTTCATTATTAGTGAAGATTAAGAGATGTATTTTCCAGTCTTGTTGGCTCTATTATTTGATGGTTTAAAGGTGAATTTTTCCAGAGATTTAATAGCTTATGTTTGAAAATTTTTCATTTGAACTCCCCCCGGGTTATCCTTCCAAAACATTATTTGCTACATACCTCCTTTTTTAGGTGTCTTAAGTTAAAATCATCCAGCAGAAAACATTTGGGGCGGAGCTGGAAGATTTCCCAGACAGTGGTAATTTTTCAAAAGCTGTTTTTGGGAATTTTTGGGAAAGTTACCTCAGGAGGCTTCTATACAAACAATAAATTTTTTTTTTTCTTTACCCATAATTCAACTACAACTTTGTGATTTTAGAACCCCTAGAAATGAGCGACTCTATAAAAACGGGAGCTTCCCCCCCTTCCCTGCATTTTCTGCCATCAATGTTATAACTTTGGATCCATATTTCTTGACAAATTCCTTTGGGGGTCTCTTGTAAACCCAAACATTGATTTGACTCTGTGAGGAATCCACTGATAAAGGTATTTTGTTGTTTGTTGAAGTTTAGACTCTATATGTTTCAAAGAATATTTGTATGTTCATTGGCACCCGGGGGATGATGTTTAACTCGGCCATCAATCCTATAAACACGCACCCAGTGCACGGGCTTTTTAAAGTGCGAGGACTTGGGCTGGATAATCTGGGAACAATTTCATTCTACTCCCGTTTGAAATACCACCCTTTCACGAGCAGTCCTCAATTAATGGAATGACGAACAAGTGGTTTTTGAAATTAACAAACTGAAAGTTTACTTTAATCCCAATTAAAGAACTCATATATAGTGAAAAAAAGGTTTTACCCTAATTAAATCTAGTGTAGTCAATAGTTTAAAACCCCTATTTAGCATAGGGGGCCAGGAGCATGACTCGACCCCTGCAACCACAAATGGGTGAGTACAAATAGGGAGTACATGTGATGTAACACCAGAGGTGTTAATCACATGTGCGTTAAATATCCAAGTGTAGTCGATAGACTTTCAATCACACATCTTATTTACTTATTATTGTGACTTTTTTGTTAGGTTGATGACAGATATCTCTAGTTATGAAGTTATGATCTTTTGGGCATGGTTTTTTATGTATAATTAACAAGGCTTATTTAATTATTATTCATTCGTTGGCAACTTTATTAGGCACATCTGTTCGTTCATGACAATATATAATCAACCTATCACGTGGCGGCATCTCAAAACTAAAAGCAGACATTCTGGAGAAGAAATGTGATCTAAGTAACTTTGACCATTGATTGATTATTGATGTCAGACGGGAGGGTTTGAGTATGTCTGGAACGCTGATCTGGGATTCTCACGCACGCTGTCTGGTGAAAAAAAACATCCGTGGGGAGGCGAAAACGCCTTGATAATGAGGGAGGTAGAAGAGAATGCCGACTGGTTCAGTTGACAATAACGAGACGCTACAACAGTTGTATGGAATCATCCTTAAACGCATAAAACGTAGAACCTTGAAATGAATGGAATACAGCTTAAACAGAATATTTAAGTTACAATTCGCACAGGCTCTTCAAAAATCGACAGGCGAAGATTGGAAAAAAGTCGCCTGGCCTGACAAATTCTATTTCTGTTGCGACATGAGATGGTAGGGTAAAATTTAGCGTAAACCTTTGGAATGGGGTAAAACGGGAGATTCGCAGCATGAGTGTGCGGCCACAAATCTATAGCAACTGCTATCATGTCAACAAGGACCAGAGACTCTTTTCTCATATCCCCAAGCTGCTCATTCATAAATGCAGGAAAATTCACAGCCTTATAAAGCAGACAAACAGACGTTCCACCAACTTAGAAGACGGTGGCTTAGTTGGCAACACTTTCGCCTCAGGCTCGTGTCCGTGGTTCGATCCCCGACACGGGTGTAAATACTTCGTGTGTTTCCGTACACTTGCTGTCCTTGTTCACCTACCACTAAGTACATGTACCTGGGTGTTATCGACTGGTGTGGGTCTCATCCTGGGGAACAAAAATTGAAGGACCCCAATGGAAATAAGACACAGTCCCCGATGACGCACTGATTTCTTGGGTGGCTAACCCTCTAGGTTAAAAAATCCCAACAAATCTTATCCTAAGCACCATTATGTCATGCCTCAGCCTGCTTCTGTTCGAATGTCTGTAATAGTTCCGCAAGAGGCGGCAAATAGCTAATCCCTCAGTCATCATCAAAGGCCGAGGAAGACCCAAGAAAAGTTCACCGATATTGAGAAAGATTTGCAAGGTTGGAAAAAAAATGAAGAAGGCAACACAGTGTGAGCAATCAGAATAATCACAAGCGACTGCGCAATTGCTTCCAGAGAGGAGGTCACAGCTCAAGCACTAAGAGACAAGCAGCCAACCAGGAAAACTAGTGTCACCAACCTTGCTGAAGGACTGTTAATTTTGCCAGAATCAGAAGTTTATAAAGCTGTTAAAGTGTCATTTCCAGCAGGATTGCAGGAGGTTATACAGGAATACGACCTCAACACATCAAGGATATGGTGAATCCAGTGCCTGGCATTGCTGCGAGATCCTCCTTTCTGTGTTATCGACATTTGTCAACAGATGTTTTACGGCGGGGTATTCCTGAAGAAATCAAACCTTTCTTTCCTGAGCTTTGTTATGTGCTATGTAAAAGAAGGATGGGGAATCAGACCCATCGCTGTTGGTAACATTCTTCGCTATCTCTTTGCGAAAGTAGCAGTTAGAAACATTCGTACAGAAGCCGCCAGCTTGCTTCAACCAAACCATCTGGACTTTGGGCCCTCAGGGCAGTGAAGCGGCAACTCATCACAGACTTACCAGAAGATAAGGCTTGACTTCAGAAATGTTTTTAACCTAGTGAAATGGGTTTTTGCAACCATTCGAGGGCACTTCTCTAGTTTCTTCCTTTTATTTAACTGGTCTCAGCAAAAATTCAATTATTTTCTTCAGGAGCATGAAATCACTATCTGCGACAAATCCATCATAGAGAAAATCGCACAAACAATGCTCAACAATTCTTTAGAAAAGGACAAAGCTCGTCTCCTATCGGTGAAGGCACAACGTTCGGGATATTTTTCTTTGCCCTCTCAATTTCTCACTTGCCTTGACCCGTAGTTGATTCCTATCGGTGTAGGTTTTGCCTTCTACCCCCATACTCATCAGACATAGACGAATTTGAGGAAGAACGTTATCTGATCAGTTTGGGCTTCATGGTCTCTCGTGATATTAGTAATTGACAAGTGATAGGAGCAAATTCGCTGATGACACATAAACAGGCAGAATAATAGTCAGGAAAAGATGCCACTGTATCTCAGGAAGATTTAGACAAGCTAATGTCATGGTCAGAAGAGTAGAAAGATGCAGATCAATGTGATAAATACAAAGTTCTGAAGCTTGGGAATGTAAATAACAGTAGCACTTATAAACTACATAATATAGAGCTTGATTATACATAATGTGAAAAGGACTTGGGAGTGATGGTAAGCAAGAACCTGAAGCCAAGACAGCAGTAACTAGTATAAGGAACAGGAATACAAAGGTTATACTACAGCTCTACAGATCACTAGTAAGGCCTCATTTAAATTATGGTCCCAGTACTACAATTTGGATATAAATTAATTGGAAATCATTAAAAGAATGACTAAATTAATTAACAGCATAAGAAATCATTAATGCGAAGAAAGACTTGGAGTCCTTAACCTACATTAACTTGAAAGACGTACAATGAGAGGAGACGTGACTAAAGTGTTTATGTGGAAGACAGGCATAAACAAAGAAATAAATTATTTAAATTGGTAAAGTTAAATTTTAGGAATGATGTAGGAAAGTTCTGGTTTGTAAATAAAGTAGTCGATGAGTGGAACAACTTGCCTAGTAGGGTGACTGAAGCTAAATATGAAAAAAATAGATTTATTTGCTCTCGTGAAATGCAAATTTTGAGCTTTTCTGAGTTCTTTGTATGCTATGATAAATCGTAGTGGACAGGTAAACCAATGGAAATCAGATTAGCCCAACATCAGTACTCGATTAGGACGGCTCTGGAGTCAAATGTAATTTTTAAAACCAGGGTTACTGTATCCAATAGTTCATGGAACAATATATATATAGTTCATTGACAATAGTTCATGGAAAGAAACATAAGTAAATCCTCTCTTTTAAAAAAATGTAAGAATGCCTTGAATAATTCATGTCATAAGTTGTACAAACTCGATTGCTGTTCAGTAGTCATTTGTGCACAATCTCAATTATTATTATTATAATCAAAAAGAAACGCTAAACCACAGGGGTTATACAGGGCAGCAGGTTAGGGCAGGATGCAGGGAGAATG
This sequence comes from Cherax destructor, assembly GCA_009830355.1. Classification (NCBI taxonomy): domain Eukaryota; kingdom Metazoa; phylum Arthropoda; class Malacostraca; order Decapoda; family Parastacidae; genus Cherax; species Cherax destructor. The sequence goes on along the minus strand of WNWK01019776.1, from coordinate 29,286 downwards.
GGTTGTAAGAGGGAGAGGGATGATTAGTAGGGTATGGAGTGCAAGATGACGGTGGATAGTGCAGGGATAGAGGGTAGCAAGAGATCGAGGTAGAAGGGACTGAGGGAGGTGCTAGAGGTATAATCTTCAGAGTTTGTGTAGTAAGTCAGTTTCTGTCAAAAAGTCAACGAGAGAGTCAGGATTAAAGGAGGGTCTATCAGCAAGAAGGGAAAGTAAAGAAAGGGCAGCAGAGCAAAGATGCCGTTGGAGGTAAATTCTGCGTGCTCGTTGATAGAGTGGGCAGTCCAACAGAATATGTCGAACAGACACTGGAACCTGACAATGCTCACAGAGAGGGGCAGGGAGCCTCTCCATGAGATACCCGTGAGTAAGACGAGTGTGTCCGATGCGAAGACGGGAGAGTTTAGTCTCCCAACCTCGGCATTTGTGACAAGGAGGCCAGAAACCTATCCTCGGTTTAATAGAATGAAGTTTGTTATTTAGCAGGTCAGACCAACGTTGTTGCCAACGGGTGCGAAGGTGGGTAGCAATGACTGAAAAATAGTCCGTGAATGGAACACCTCTATATGAAACTGGAAGGTCATGTACTGCTGACCGCGCAGCAGTGTCTGCCTGTTCATTGCCCTGTACGTCAACATGACCAGGGACCCAGCAAAAAACAATATCTTTGTGCTTGCTAGAGATACGGCGTAGCCAAAGTTGGATACGAAGAACTAAGGTGTGAGGTGTATCAAAGTTTTGGATAGCCTGTAAAGCACTAAGGGAGTCTGAAACGACCACAAATGGTGACACAGGCATAGATGCAATATGGATAAGTACCACAAGAATAGCATATAGTTCAGCTGCAAATATGCTAGCCGAGGATAATAGATGCCCTCGCACGACGCTGTCCGGAAACACTGCTGCGAATCCGACGCCGTCTGATGACTTAGAACCATCGGTGTATACTGCGATGGCATGGGAATGAGAACGGAAGTGGTCTAGAAAAAGAGAGCGAGAAGCCGCCGTAGGTAGTTGGGCTTTCGCGCAAGGTAGAGGAAAAGAACAGACACTGACAGCAGGAACTTCCCAAGGGGGTAGGGGAAAGGGAGATGTCACATGAACATAGAAAGGTGGTAGCTGAAAAGAAGACAAGAGCGAATGTAGACGAAGAGAAAAGGGACGAAGTAAACAGGGTCGACGAACAAATAAAGAGCATCTACTAACATATGTGAGAATCCTATACATGGAAGGATTGCGGAGGTCATGAGAGCGAACATAATAGCGAAGGCAATGTGTATCACGACGATCTGACAAAGATGGAATGTTCGCTTCTACATAGAGGCTCTCAACCAGGGAAGAACGAAATGCACCAAGGCATATACGCAATCCCTGGTGATGGATGGGATTAAGGCTGGAAAGAGTAGCAGGGAAGGCCGCCGAATATATCTGGTCACCACAATCGAGTTTCGATAAAATTAGGGCTGAATGCAGGCGAAGGAGAGTTCTACGATCAGTTCCCATGAAAGATGTGCTAGGGTTTTAAGGAGGTTCAGCCGGCTATGACAAGTCGCCTTGAGATAGGTAATGGGAGGTTTCCAGGACAATCGGCGGTCAAACAGGAGGCCGAGAAACCTGACTGTATCACGTTCTGGGATACGTGAGTCGTATAGGTACAATGGATAATCAGAGACCACTGAACGTCAAGTAAACGTAATTTGATGAGTTTTGCCACTAGAAAACTTAAACCCGTGAGTGGTGGCCCAATCGGATTATTATTATAAACAAAAGAAGCGCTAAACCACAAGGGTTATACAGCGCAGCAGGGCAGGACAGGATGCATGGAGAATAGATTGTAAGCGGGAGATGGATGATTAGTAGGGTATGGAGTGCAGCAGGACAGTGGATAGTGCAGGGATAGAGGGTAGCAAGAGATCGAGGTAGAAGGGACTAAGGGAGGTGCTAGAAGTATAATCTTCAGAGTTTGTGTAGTAAGTCAGTTTCTGTCAAAAAGTCAACGAGAGAGTCAGGATTAAAGGAGGGTTCATCAGCAAGAAGGGAAGGTAAAGAAAGGGCCGCAGAGCGAAGACGTCGTTGGAGGTAAATCCTGCGTGCTCGTTGATAAAGTGGACAGTCCAACAGAATATGTCGAACAGACACTGGAACCTTACAATGCTCACTAAGAGGGGCTGGGAGCCTCTCCATGAGATACCCGTGAGTAAGACGAGTATGGCCAATGCGAAGACGGGAGAGTGTAGTCTCCCAACCTCGACATTGGTGACAAGAAGAAGGCCAGAAACCTATACTACTCGGTTTAATAGAATGAAGTTTGTTGTTTAGCAGGTCAGACCAGCGTTGTTGCCAACGGGTGCGAAGGTGGGTAGCAATGACCGCAAATAGTCCGTAAAAGGAACACCTCTATATGAAACTGGAAGGCCATGTACTGCTGACCGCGAAGCAGTGTCTGCCTGTTCATTGCCCTATACGTCAACATGACCAGGGACCCAACAAAAAACAATATCCTTGTGCTTGCTAGAGATACGGTGCAACCACAGTTGGATACGAAGAACTAAGGGGTGAGGTGTATCAAAGTTTCGGATAGCCTGTAAAGCACTAAGGGAGTCTGAAACGACGACAAATGGTGACACAGGAATAGATGCAATACGGATAAGTGCCACAAGAATGGCATACAATTCAGCCGTAAATATGCTAGCCGAGGGTAATAGATGTCCTCGCACGACGCTGTCTGGAAACACTGCTGCGAATCCGACGCCGTCAGATGACTTTCAACCATCGGTGTACACTGCGATGGCATGGGAATGAGAACGGAAGTGGTCTAGAAAAAAAGAGCGAGAAGCCGCCATAGGTAGTTGGGCTTTCGCACAAGGCAGAGGAAAAGAACAGACATGGACAGCAGGAACTTCCCAAGGGGGTAGGGGAAAGGGAGATGCCACATGAACATAGAAAGGTGGTAGCTGAAGGGAAGACAAGAGTCAATGTAGACGAAGAGAAAAGGCACAACGTAAACAGGGGCGACGAACAAATAAAGAGCGTCTACTAACATCTGTGACAATCCTATACATGGAAGGATTGCACAGGTCATGAGAGCGAACATAATAGCGAAAATGTGCATCACGACTATCGGACAAGGATGGAATGTTCGCTTCTACATAGAGGCTCTCAACCTGGGAAGAACGAAAAGCACCAAGGCATAAATGCAATCCCTGGTGATGGATGGGATTAAGGCTTGAAAGAGTAGCAGGGGAGGGCGCCAAATATATCTGGTCACCATAATAGAGTTTCGATAAAATTAGGGCTGAATGCATGCATAGGAGAGTTCTACGATCAGCCCCCCATGAAAGATGTGCTAGGGTTTTAAGGAGGTTCAGCCGGCTATGACAAGTTTCCTTCAGAGAGGTAATGTGAGGTTTCCAGGACAATCGACGGTCAAACAGGAGGCCGAGAAAGCTGACTGTATCACGTTCTGGGATACGTGAGCCGTATAGGTACAATGTATGATCAGACACAACTGAACGTCTAGTAAACGTAATTTGATGTAAAGCGATGACCAAATATTGGATGGGAGAACAGATGCCAGATTATTTATAGCACGGAGAAAGAGTGTTGTGCTCAGAACACATCCCTGAGGGACTCCTTCAGCTTGGACAAACTCGGTGGAAAGCTCATTACTAACTCGGACACGGAAATGTCTTTCAGTTAAGAAGCCTTAAGAAAAAATGGTAGATTGTCTCGGAGGCCTAAGGAGTGGGCCTGGGCCAATATATTAAACCTCCAAGTTGTGTCATAAGCCTTCTCAAGGTCAAAAAAGATGGCGATAACCGAGTGGTTATTAGAAAGGCATTACGAATATATGTATCCAAGCGCAGTAAGGGGTAAATGGCTTTCATAAGGGCCTTACAAAAGCCATATTGACTAGTGGAGAGACTATTGTGCGTCTCTAAATACCACATCAAACGTCTATTAACTAGACGTTCCATCACATTGCAAACTGCACTGGTAAGAGCAATGGGACGGTAGTTTGAGGTATCATGTCCCGTAGCACCTGGTTTGCGAAAAGGGAGAACAATAGCAGACTTCCACAGTTGGGGAAGAACTCCTTGCGACCATATAAGATTAAAGAGTCGTAAGAGGACAGCAAGAGCAGACTGATGTAAATGCTGTAGCATACGAATATGTATGCCGTCTGGCCCAGCTGCCGATGATCGGCAAGCAGAGAGTGTTGCCTCCAGTTCTTGAAGGGTAAAAGGCACATTATAAGATTCTTCTCTGAGAGAAGAAAAATCTAAGGGCTTTAACTCGCTGGCAGACTTAGAAGAAAGGAACGAGGGGCATAAATGGAGCCCTTGAGAAATGCGCACTAGATGATTACCAATTTCAGTGGCAACGGCAAGAGGGTGTGCTATATCGACACCAGCAACCCAAAGAACAGGAGCCGGGTCGGGGGAGAATTTACCACTCAATTTCCGCACTTTCTTCCAGACTGCACTCATTGAGGAAGCCGAAGTGACAGTAGAAACGTAATCTCGCCAGCAAGTGCATTTAGCGTCACGTATGACATGGCGAGCAATTGCTCTCCTCTGCATAAAATCAAGGAGTCTCTCTGTGGTTCTGTTATACCGGTACCTGCCCCTCGCAGCGCGTTTCAAACGTACTGCCCGAGCACAAGCAGGAGACCACCAAGGCACACACTTCTGAGAATGCTTGCCCGAGGTTTGGCGGGATAGAATGTGAAGCTGCGGTTAATACGGAGGACGAGAAGAGATTTAAAACCTCATCAATGGAGGACGAGGAAGGAGCTTCATGAAAGGCAGTACGATGTGTGTAAAGGTCCCATTTCGCCCGGTCAAATTGCCAGCGTGGGCTATGAGGAGGTGGAGAATACGAAGGGGACATGAGGATGTTTGGAAAATGATCGCTGTCATGTAGATCTGAGAGGACAGACCAGGTGAAGTCAAGGACAGTTCAGGAAGAGCAGATGGAGAGATTGATGCAAGAGAAAGAATGAGTTCGAGGATCAAAATGATTGGGAGTACCCGTATTTAAAACATGGAGGGGGAGAGAAGAAAGAAATGCCTCCAACTGAACGCCACGGGAGTCACAGTGCGACACCCCCAGAGAAAATGGTGTGCGTTAAAATAGCCAAGTAACAGAAGGGGTGGCGGCAAGGAAGAAACCAGAAAATCAACATCTGGGATAGACAATGACCGAGAAGGGGTGAGATATAAAGAACAGAGTGTATACCACTTATTCAAGTGGATACTGGCTGCAGTGTAATGTAAAGAAGAATGAACATATAGCTGACGGTATGGAATACCAGTGCGTATAAGAAGAGCACTTTTGTTAAAGTTCCGTCGGAAAAAGGATCCGATGAATATAACAAATCATAGCCCAAAAAGGGACGGATAACAGCGGATTGTAATTTGGGTTCTTGCAAACAGACCCCAACAGGGAAAAACTGGGAGAGCAACACCTGAAACTCACCATGGTTGCCCCTGAGGCCTCTGATATTCCACTGTAAATAAGCCATGATTTATGAAGAGAAAGATACAAGTCGAAGTTAGAGGTATCTATGGACTAGGGTTAGAAAAGTTCACATGTGGAGGCAGCGGAAGACCTGTAATCAAAGAAGGAGTGGGACGCTGTGAAGGAAGGGTGTAGACGGAGAAGAGAGAGGAGGAGGAACCGGAGTTGGAGCGGTGTCCATCAACGGTCCAGTCTCTGCAATAAATCCTGCGATAGCTTCCAGCGTTTCGGAAGACAAAGATGAAGGATGTGGGACCACATTAGAGATGGAAGGAGGAGGAGAGTGACCAACAATCTGGGAGACTATAGACTGTACTAAAGTATAGGGCGAGGAGATGGAAGAGGAGACTGTCGAAGGGGCTTGAGAGAGGACAGGAGTGGAAGCGACCTGAGGGGGGGGCAGTCAAGGAAGAAACTTGGGAGGGGACAGGGGATGATGATATTGAACGAGGAGGAGGATGAACCTCCACACACGTTACAGAACTAGTCGGAGGTGAAGAACCCGGCAATGGGGATTTTTGCCGGACTATGAGAAGAAGAGGGGTCGTGAAAATTAGGTGTTGGAAGAGGGCGTGAAGACACAAAACTGTGCGAGTGAGTAGAGGAAGGATTGAGGACAGTATGGAATGCCGAGGTAGGGACCTCGGAGCCAAGAACAACAAAAGAATTCGAGACAGGGGTGACTGAGGATGGGGTGACCACAGAGGAAGCCGCGTAAGTTGTGACCCCAGAAGTGGGGGGACATTTAGCAATGCGAGAATAGGAAATACGGGAAAGTCTCCCATGAAGGTGTAGATGAGAGATGGCCATAGCATATGAGAAGCCTTCTGCCTCTTTGAGACAACGGATTTCCTGCTCATTTAGGTAAACCTGAAAACTGTGAGAGTATGATGGATGCGCCTCATGACAGTTAAGGCAAGAGGGAAGTAGATTACAAGAAGGACTTGCAATATTTCGCTGGATTACCAAAACGCCAGCAGTTTCTACACTGTTGCGGTGTAGGGGTCACCTTTCAAACTTGTAAACGGTGACCTGCAATGTAGACCGAGGGTGGAAGTTCACGCCAGTCAAATGTTAAACGAGCTATATTGCAAGGATAACGTCATCGCTTACGGGCAGGGAGGACAAAAGTGTCAACTTTAAAGATAGGGAGGTCTTGGAGCTCAAGCTGCTCCAGAATGTCATCACCACATGTCTGGAAATTCCATTGGACAATGGTGTGGGGTAAAATGACAGTGCCACTACAAAAATTGAGAGAATGATGTTTGTCAATAGTGATAGGAATAGTATCTATGGTCGTAAGGAAAGAAAGATCGCGAGCTTGGCCAGCATTCTGGACTGTGATGATGCGAGTGCTGCTCTTGAGAGCGTGAAATGAGATATCTTTACCTACATGGCGTAGGAGAGCTTTACCAATACTATGATCGGAAAGATAGGTAGTTGGAGTAGTCGGTCTTAGAGTAAAACACTTTGTCCATTGAGTAGTGTGAAACAAAATGACCAACCGGCAGCAGCAAGAGGTACAGGGGTATTGGAAGTGTCCGAAGAGTTGTCCATTAACGAGGTAGGGTCAGAACTGGGTGAGGTATCAGGAAGTAGTAGGTTCACGGATTGGGTCGTCCATGGTTAGGTTACTGCTTTCTTTTTGTTTTTAATAAAAAAAAGAAAGAAGAAAATAAAATAAAAAGAAAAATAAGAATAGAAAAGGGGGAAGTGGAGGAATAGCTCCTAGGAGGAATGAAAGGGGTGTAAATCCCCCTCCGCACCCAAGAGGACCTCAACACCGCAAGTGGTGCAGATGCTGCATGGAACCCGTGCCATACCCTACCCTTCATGCCAGTAAACCAGCAATCTGGGATAGCAACCTCACATCCACCGAGCCATCTCAGCGGACAAGAGAGGGCGGCCGGATACCCGCCACAAAGCATACCTCCTTCGGCCACCACCCCCGGAATCAGAAAGGTGGCCTCCAGAGATACACCCATCGCCCAAAAGATACCCAAAGAAACCACCTGGGAGACCGGAGAGGGATCGGGACATCCCCAGGCGATCCAGATTCCACGGCAAACTACACCACCGCCAAGGATCTCAACGGAATGGGATGGACCACGGTACTCTTTTCCCTACCTAGGAACCAGAATGCCCGTGGAGAGAAGCTCACAGGGTAAAAATGGGAAGGGAAGAAGGGAGGGATGAAGAAGAGGAGGAGGAGGAAAGGGAAAAGGAAGGATGGGGAGGATGGGAAAGGGGATGGGGGATTGGGGGGTAATTAGGTTCGGTCTGACGAAGAAGACCAAGAGGTCCAATTCCTCAGACCGATAGCCTCTTTACCTCGTCAAGGAGCCCCCCTTAAAGAGGACTATCATACATAGCAACATATATACGAGTTGCCTAGAATAACCTAGGAAAGTCAGACGGATTGATTTGTCGTTAATAGGTTCCTAGTGATAGGAAACATTCAGACTTGTAAGATTATTAAGAAATACAGGTGAAAACATACAATTTCAATACTTAGGATATGTAAACTAGCCTCTATATGGAGCTGAGTAGAAAAAAATGAGAGAGATATTGAAAATATTTTCGTCAAGAAATATCCAGGATACTTGATGAAGAGGAATATTTAGGATACTAATGAATAATTAGGAATTGTGTGGTCAATAACATTCCAGGGAATATTTAGTGATAGGAAATATTTGGGATTTTTGTAGGCATTATTCAGGAGATTTTATGATAAAGGATATTCAGAAGAATTTCTGTGAATAATTTTTATAAGGTACGTATATTCTGAATATTATCTGGAACGTTCTCAGACGTTCTCGTATATTTGGTTCCAATATTAATATAAAGTTTTAAATAAAAACTGAGTATTATGGTATATTAGGCACTTAAGTAACAATATTTCATATGGCACTAGACTAGTTGGTAGTGATTAGATGCAATTTTGGGCTGACTATCACTTGTCCGTATTATTCTGTAACTTGCTTTCTGTAAACATTGGAGGCTTTTTTCCTCTACCCCACATAGGTGTATGAGGCCATCTGGGTCTCTCTTTTCTGTCAGATGGGCCAACGTCAGAACACACTACCTTACCTCTGAAAGAATTTTCCCCTCAACCTGTTTTCCATCCCCATGGCCTGTTTATATAAATATATATATATATATATATATATATATATATATATATATATATATATATATATATATATATATATATATATATATATCTGTCCCTATAATTTTAGCTATGTATATAGGTAGGTTCTTCTTCTTCTTGTTGATTCGCCGGGACTCTCCCGGCCCGGGCCTTGTCCAAGTGGTGGCCCGGCCTTGGTTCCCTTTCTCGGGAGTATCTCAGACTAACGTCTGCCATGGGAGGAGGTCCTTGGGACCTCCTCATCTGTGGGACCAACGGTCCCCAGGCCTAGCCACATTCCCCGCCCTCACGGGGCTCGTAGGGAGAAGCTAGGCCCATCTTTGGTCTGCCATCTTCCCTGCCCAAGGGGAGCTAATGGGAAGAGCAGTCTTGTGAGCCGCAGGTGAAAGCAAGCTCTGGCTCAGGCACCTACCCTGCCCTAGAAGGGCTAGGCATGGTGTCGACCATAGGTAGGTTGTCTTTTATTGATTTAAGTAAGGGACTACTGTCCTAACTTCCATAGGGTAGTTGAATCAATTGGTCTCTCGGGTAGAATTCATATACCAAGTTGACGTCTGGTTAAGAGGAGTTGTCTGAAGCAGGTCCAGCCCAACTCTAGCCTTGAATAGTCTCCTCCTTGAGCTTTGTATAGACTCACGTCTTGGCTAACTGACGGTTCCATTGGTTGATGGAAACTTTCTTTCACTACTCTAGGCTTCAATGAAGTACAGAGTCTTTTCTGTTCTTAGAGTTTCTGAAAGCTACTGAGGTTGTTAATTTCTTTGCCATTTAATCGGATCTAATAGTGTTCTCTAAGTGTTACAGTAGTCTTGATTTGAATCGATCCAGATTTATGTTCAGTAAGACGGGAGTGTCAGTACTCCTATTAGTATTCTATTGAAGGTCTCAGCGGTGTGCTTGTCTGTCGTTCGTTTATGTTTCGATAAACTAGGTTAATTTCTCACTTAATTTATTGCACTTGAAACCAGTGATTATTAGAGAACAGATGTACAATCTAGTCTTATTTATATTCAGATAGTTCTGTCAAGAATGGAATCTCTAATGAATATATATATGTAAATAAGATTAAGTATGTCTCGAGACTTTGGAAAAGTCGCTGACTAAATGTTCCAAAATTGTAACGTAAATTTATGGCCATTGTTGTTCTGAAGAACCTTGTTACACCTTCAGTAAATGAGAATATTTGTTATTTCTTTAAAACAATTTAATATTAAAGATATTAAGTTACTAATTTTGTCAGATTATTATCTCCTGATTATGATTTACGAGGAACATAGTAAAAGGAATTATTATACTAAAGAAAGTCAGAGTTGTCAATAATTCAACTTATTGTTACAAGAGAAAAACTTTCCCAAACTCCTCAGATTTCTCCTCTCGTTTCTATGGTATACTTAGCGAGACACATAAATAATCCTTTTGTAACTATCATATATATATATATATATATATATATATATATATATATATATATATATATATATATATATATATATATAATGTCGTGCCGATTAGGTAAAACTTGCGATTTTGGCTTAAATAGCAACGCCCTTTTTGCCATATAAGACGAGTGAAAATTTGTGTATGCAATAATTTCGCCAAAATCATTCTGAACCTAACGAAAAAAATATATTTCATTGTGTTTGTTTATTAATAAATTAATGTTAACGTATCTAAAATATATTTAGTTGGGTTAGGCTAAATTAAATTGCGCTTGTTGTAATAAGGTTAGGTAGGTTTTCAAAGTTTATCTTGGTACAAAATTATAAATTCTTACATTAACATAAATGAAAAAAATATATCTTTAAACGTATAAGAGAAAATTTTAGAAAGGACTTAATTTTAGATGAGTTCTTGCTAATTGACCAGTTTTACCTAATCGGCACGACATATATATATATATATATATATATATATATTCAAGACAACCACTATGAAATAGAATTCAGCTTGTGACTACTCACATTATCAAGGACCTATAAAAGGATAATGTGAGTAGTCACGAAAGACTTGGAATTCTTCTATTTTTCATAGTGGTTGTCATTAGCAAATGAATACCGTATGTGATCTAGGCAAAATAAAGAGAATATAAAATAATGAAATATAAAAGACTGACGAAGAATAGAGAGAGAGAGAGAGAGAGAGAGAGAGAGAGAGAGAGAGAATGTGCAGTCTAGGGAAGGAGAAACACGGGGACTAATGAGAAATTACATTTGGAGTCAATAGACACAATCCCCGGAAGACCTGACGAGCGCTGACGCCCAGACTCAGGAAGATGGAGACGGGGTGGATGACGGTAGTTAAAGCGAATTGCTGGAATTGCCGATGATAGATGGATGGAGAAACTGTTTGTAATGCCTTCCTTCCTACCTGCCTCCTTGCTTGCTTTCCTGATTGCCTGCCTGATTGTCTGTTTTACTGTCTCCTTACAGTCCTTTCTTTCTTGTCTTTATTTTTATCTTTGTCTGTCCTTTTCCTCTATACCTATCTCTCTAGTTCTTTTATTCTCTCTCTCTCTCCCCCTCTCTCGGTGGAGATAGAAAGCCACAGAAAAATCAGGAAATGTTAGACAAGAATTTGAAAGACGAATTGCGCAAAATGTCAATGGAATTCCAAAAGAATTGTTCAAATATGCCAGGGAAGAAAACTTGCACACAACTAGTGATAACGGCAGAACAGTAAACAACAACAGGGTCATGGCGTCTATGCATAGCCTTCAGTGTTTACAGTTGAACAGGACACTACCGTGTTCAATGAATGATACCGACAAATAAGTATGGACTAAATTAATATTGTAGTTATAATAAATTAATTGGAGAGGTCGAATATTAACAAATCATATTGTTTTCCCACTAACGATAATATTTAACAAATCATTAGAAGATAAGGCGCCATTTGATCGGAAACTAACAAATATTTTTCCTGTCTTAAATGGGGGACAAGACTTGTAACCTTAATCATCGTCCCATCAGTTTATCGGCAGTATTTTAGGTAAATAAACAAAGACTTTTATTTGGGATAATATGGCTGATTTTCTTGAAAACAACAGTAAATAATAATAATCAGAAACCAACGTGAATTATGCAGTAAAAGATCATGCCTGTTTTACTTAATCGAGTATGCCAATTACATGGGCGAAAACTGGGATGAAGAGGACTCAAAAGATGTAATGTACCTAGATTTCCAGACAATCTTCGACAGGGTATACCATGAAAAATTGATGCTTAAAATAAAAGCACGAGGGATAGGAAATAAATTTCATGCCTGGTTAAGTGTCTGGGTCACAAACAACACAATGCTATTTATAGTCTACGTTAGTGGCTTGCCATAAAGTGTGGAGCTCCCCTGGTATCTGTTCTTTGTTGAATCCTCTCCACAACGTATTTAAGTAGGAAAAATGGGAGATTTGTGGAAAAGCGCAACATCCAAAGCAGATTATTTGAGTATTCCGAGTGATATGGAGAGGTTGACGTTGTGGCTGCAGCCGAAGATGAGTTTCAAAGTAGACTATAGCAACGTAATGCATTTGTGTACAAATATCTCAAATATGAATACAAAATAATTGGTTACAAATTAACGGAAACAAAAGAAAAAGACTCTGGAATAATACTAAATAACGACCTCGAAGTACCGAAGCACTGCATGTCAGCGAGCAGCATAGCTAACATAATGCTAAGTTTCATAGCTACAAAATTAGAACACAAAATACAAGACACCATATTGATTTTTCATAATGCACGGTGGTCGATCACCATGCCCAGCCCTTCTAGGGCAGGGTAGGTGCCAAGGCTGGAGCTTGCTACCATCTGCGGCTCGCAAGCCTGCCCTCCCATGGGAGAGTTAGGTCTCTGCTACTCCCACGCCAGGGAGCCGGAGCCGGGTCGCCATCTGGTAAAGACCCGGGCCGGGAGAATTCCCGGTGAATCAACACCTCCTCCTCCTCATAATGCACCTACTACATCTACCAGTAGTTAGACTGTTGGGTTTAGTCCTGACTCTTTCTCTTCTTCTTCAGCTCTTCCTCTCACCGGCTATTCTTCGTCTGTCCCCACTTCCCCCTCGCCCCTAGTGGGTCCTTACCTGAGAGTCTGAACTGAACTGAACTAATGCACCTACTAGATTGCATCGTAAATATGCCATCCAGATTTGCACTCCAGATTACTTAAGAGACGGAGATATACTTGAGAGTGTAACTCTTATCTGTAATACAGTAAAGAGTTACCGAACTCAGCATCACTCAGAAATAAACCACATGACGAAAAGCTCAAAGTATTCAACCTTTTTTCTCTCAGGAAACAGATTACTAGATCTCATTCAAACCTTAAACATACTGAATGGCTTTGACACACTCAAAGCGGAATGAAATTGTCGCTAGACAATGAATGAAACTGCTAGGCAAAAGACGCAATACCAACATATGAATTTTTTTTTTATTTTGCCCACAAAATTATAGGAGAATGTAACAAACTTACCCTTCAACCACATACAGGTGAGTAAACACACAGACACACACACACACAAACAAAAAGTGCAGACTGAATAGGATGACAACATGAAATAAGAATAAATATTTGCCCATGAAACAATGTTAGTACCCCAGTCTCACCCTTGGGTCGACACGGCACCAGACGAAGCTGGTGAAGGAAGATTAAGGTCCAGTAGAAGAGAGGGACACGGAATTTGTGTTAGAGCAAGAAAACTACAGCAGGAATAATACAAGATAATTAAGACAAAATATTTGTTTTGAACTACTCGCTCTTAGTGTATCTTGGCATGAAAACTGAACACTAGGCACTTTATTGGGGGTTTGACTCTCCAGGGAAAATATTGGTAATATAATATATATATATATATATATATATATATATATATATATATATATATATATATATATATATATATATATATATATATATATATATATATATATATATATAATTAAGTGCTCTCAGTTGGACCGAATATGCATGGCTCAACGGGTTAATAAAACATACCCAGATAAAAAAAAACTTACAATAAACATACATTACAGGTGAATCTGAAATTTGGGCTCCAAATGAAAAAAAAATAAAAGCATCAACACTGGGAACCAATCACTTGAAACATAAATACAGCCTTAAAGCTAAACTCAATGGGCATTTTCTTCTTATCTCAGAGAGACGAATATTCTGATAATAGGAGTCTCTCTTCATTATATTTAAAAAAAGTTATGCAAACGTTTTTTTCTGTTTTCTCATTTATATTCTACTTCAAAATCTCTACAGTCCTATAAGAAAAAATATTTTCTTTTGGGATTGCAGTTTATTAGGTAAAGATAGTGAAGAGGGTGATGTCCCAAAAACATTGTGAAAAAAGTGATGATCCGCAAAGATAGCAAAGAACGTTATAGCCCAAAAGATAGTGAAAAGGGTGACTATTAAAAAATCTAGAGAAGATGTCCAAGTAAAGAAGGTGATGTGACACAAACATCGTGAAGAGGGTGATGACTTGCCACAGTGAAAAAAAAAAAACTTAAACTGGCTTCTGTTTCACTTTAGTATATCATGATGTGGTACCTACCTAGACAGATATCATGATGTGGTACCTACCTAGACAGATATCATGATGTGGTACCTACCTAGACAGATATCATGATCTGGTACCTACCTAGACAGATATCATGATGTGGTACCTACCTAGACAGATATCATGATGTGGTACCTACCTAGACAGATATCATGATGTGGTACCTACCTAGACAGATATCATGATGTGGTACCTACCTAGACAGATATCATGATGTGGTACCTACCTAGACAGATATCATGATGTGGTAACCCATTTTGTTGACGATATCATCTCTTACAGACAAAAATCCCAGATGCCAGTATATCTGAGAGCACTGGAATTAGATATTGCGCTCTTTATTTATCAGAAAACTGTGTATATGGGTTACGTAAAATGAGTATTACATTATGTGAAGCGGCGATTGCTAGAATCAGTCTGTTATTACGTTCCTTTAGGCACAGCAATGGTTTAGCGCTTCTTTTGATTATAATAATAATAAATTAGGCACAACAAAGCAGTTGTTACTGGTGAACCTTCCGCCTCTATTCCACATGTATATTCTCTATGTTATTGTATTATACTTTAGTGTTATTCTATTGTTCGTATGTGTTATTTTGTACTGCTATTGTTATTCTTGTGCTATTTTGTTTTTTCATGTGTGTTACCGAACTGTTCTTGTATAGTATAGTATATCTACTATACTGTTTTGCATTTTACTGTACAAATGTAACATCTGAATGAGCTGTTCTTGCAGTACTTCACTTGTTTGAAAGTTACTGTGCTGTTCTTGCGTGTTACTGTATCGTTTTTGTGTGCTACAATACCTTTCTTGCATTCTGCCATGCTGTTCTTTCATGATGTTGCAATGTGAATGTTTGCTAAAGATTCTAAGCTCTTTAAACTTTTCTACATCTTTCACAGCAATGTCTCCTAAAACATTTACCTTCCTTGCCTAAAAAAATTCCAAAACATTTATTTAACACTTCCTGGGATCCTCGTCTCTTGTCTTTATTTACCTTATCTGTACAATATTTATACAAAATAACACTGTGCAGAGAACACATCAAAAACAATAACTCTTAGAAAAAAGCCGACTATTATGGAAGTTTTGATTCTGGGGGCTGATCCTGTGCCTTGCAAATCCACCATATTGTTGATGTCTCCGATACAGCTGTTTTATGCAATAATTTATTTCTATGCTCTACCTTTGCAACCCTAGCTACAAAAACCTCTGTTTATTAATATAACTTTAGTTAAATTGTATTGTTTTACATAAACAGTCCATCAACCTATTTTTAAAATCAGTCTGTTCTTCATTATTTACCGCTTATCGTAATGACACGATTGCAAACAAACCACATACCACGGGTGGGGTTCGAACCCGCGTCAGAGAGTCTCAGAACTCCAGACCGGTCTGGAGTTCTGAGACTCTCTGACCGCGGGTTCGAACCCACCGTGGTATGTGGTTACCGCTTATCTTTTCCATCATCCTATAAATCACAAAACAGAAAATACACTATTGTCTGGTATACTCAACAGACTGTAGACTCAGACTTACTTAATATTTTATTTTTTTGCAATTATTTCTGACACTGTATCCTGCAGGACTGAACTGTATCTGAGGCAAGGGATGGCATACACATGCAATGAAAACCCAAAAATCATTATTCTGTCTTAACTTTGTACAGTGCTTTAGTAGCTAGGGCAGTTTCACTGGTTTTGTTGCAAGATGAGTGGCGTCATTCCTTCCATAAGTAAATGTCTAAATGGGTTTATGATCTACTAGAGTTTAACAAAAGTTCTGACGTCACTAAGGTTAAAAAAGGTATGACAAAACTGTAGTCACTATGAGGTTAGCATTTAAATCTATCCTATAGAAACTAGAGAAGCGATAAGTGAAAGACACTTGCTGCTATTTACCCAGGAAAAGTGAAAGAACAGTAGAAAATAGACATTAAAAAATTAAACAAGTCTCGTTCTCTTGGTAACCGTGTCACTGTTTCTCTTATCTCATTATCTTAAAATTAAGAGAAAGGGAAACTTTCACCACCTCTCACACAATGTCTCCTGATCTCTCCAGAGAAAAGTCTTCCAAATCGATAGGATAACAAGTTGGAAGAGATGAAATAGAAGGGAAGGGAAGATGAGAGGGGATGAGAAAGCATAAAAGAAGCAAAGGTAAGTAAGAGGGGAGAAATGAAACAAAAAGCTTCGGAGAACAAGAAAACTGGTAATTGAAAGTCGGTAAAAAAGGATAAAATAATGTCCCTTGCTACCAACGAGAACGTTTACGTTGTCCTTTGTTTTTTTCCTGGGAATTACTCATAAGAGTAATTTAAAAATACATCTTTAAAATAATTATGTTATCTGAAGAACTGGGTGTTGAAACACAACACAGAACATATCAGTTTAGGTATAAGAAATGTTTTGAATTGTTTTTCTAATTCATTTCACAGTTTATGTGAGTTACAATGAAACTCGTCACTATAACATGGTGCCCAGCATCTAACAAGGAAATCTCTATCTTCCTACTACCATCTGTCTCGCTGTTATCTAACTCTCACTCTGTTCTCATCTTCCTAAATCAGCTGTCAACTCTCTCTTACCCTTGGTAACGTCTCAATAACCCTGTCATCTCTCTCATCCTGTGCTTATCTCTCTGAGCCAGGTCTCTCATTCTTCGCTATCTTTTTGGTATATTAACCTTTGTGTGTGTGTGTGTGTGTGTGTGTGTGTATGTGTGTGTGTGTGTCTGTGTGTGTGTTCCTTGATTACTTTCATCGGCATCACTGATTTTGAGTCTCTTGGACTTTATCATATCTACTTCTAAAGCTGTGTAATGAGTTTGCCTCCATCACTGTCTAATACAAATTATTTCACTTTTTGACCACCAAGTGACAAAAAGAGTGTTTCCTCACATTCATGTGGCTCATCTACGTCTTCAATAAAATTATTATCATTATTATTATCATTATTTTTAATTACGGGAAAAGTATGTGACCACTGTCAGCATCGGAGTTATCTCAGTTACAAGACCTGGCCACATGGAAGCCAGTGGTTCGTCTTTAACATCCACTACCCATTCTCTACATGCTTGCGGCTTCCCTTAGGTCCTTGTGTCCAGGAGGCCACCTGAGTCATTTCAGGCATTCTTCCTTTCCCACTTTCCCAAGGTACGCCTATCTGTTTCCAGGTTTCAGTCGTGGGTGTCCGGATGTCAACCCTTCAACACTCAAGTTCCACTTTATTTTTGGCGTTTTCCCTAGTTCTGTGTCTAAAGAAGTCTGTCTTCCCTCGGAAGTACTGCCTTCCTTATTTTTCCATGTTCTGCATTTTTAATTATTTTACTATTTTTCTGGTGACTTACGCAAGTTGGTGAATCCCAACTTTCCTAAGATCACCTGTATATTGCTACTCCTCAGTGATCTTGCTGGATGAAACGTTGGTCTTCTCTAGCTGGTCAACTCTCAAGACTGTCCAGGTGGGTAGAAACACAGGAGGGGACACACAGAATGTGCGTCCTGTAATTCCCATCAAACCCAACCACAAAGCAGAGGTTACTTACTGAAAATCTGAGACTTCTGTTTATGTTTTGTAATGAATTCATGTTAATTACTTTTGTTTACACTTACGTATATGTATAAGTGTATGTGTGAACGTTATATTGTATACAGATGTGTGTAGATGTGCATATTTATTTCTTGCCTCTCCGACAACTGCAAAAATTTTTGCCAGTGTATCATTTTTCGTTGTAGTTCGTACTTTGTATACATTCACACAGACATTTATTTCTGCACACACACACAGAAAGCGGTGGGACCGGACATCTCTCCATGGGTCCCGAGAGAGGTAGCGGAGGTGCTGTGGGCCCCTGACAACAATCATCAAAACATCTATCGAAAAACAACAACTACCTGAGGTGTGGGAGACAGCAAATGTAGTACCAGAATTTAAGAAAGGAGACTGACAGACAGCATAAAAATACAGACCAGTGTCACTGACATGTATAGTATGCAAAAGTCATGGAGAAGATTATTAGGAGAAGAGTGGTGGAGCACCTCAAAGGAATGAGCTTATAAACGATAACCAGCACGGTTTCAGGGAAGGAAAATCCTGTGTCACAAACCTACTGGAGTTTTATGACGAGGTGACAGAAGTAAGACAAGAGAGAGAAAGAGGGAGGGGGAGTAGATTGTATTTTCTTTGACTGTAAGAAGGCTTTCGATACAGTTCCACACAAGAAATTAGTGCAAAAGCGAGAGGTGCAGGCAGCAATAACAGGAAAGGCTCTGCAATGGATCAGAGAATACCTGACAGGAAGGAAACAATGAGACATGGTACGTGACGAAGTGTCAGAATGGGCACCTATGACAAGTGGGGTTCCACAGGGGCCAGTCCTAGGACCGATGCTATTTCTGGAATATGTGAATGACAACAAGGAGGAGATAGCTTCAAAGGTGTCCCTGTTTCCAGACGATGCGAAACAAATGCGAAGAATTAAATCGGATGTGGATTATTTAGGATTACAAAAGGATCTGGACAGGTTGTAAGCCTGGTCCAGCAACTGGCTCTTTGAATTTAACCCCACCACATGCAAAGTCATGAAAACAGGGGAAGGTCAAATAAGACTGCAGACGGAGAACAGGCTAGGGGGCCAAAGAGTGCAAACCTCACTCAAGGAAAGGATTCATCACCTTAGTGTTTCATCACCTTAGTAAGGAATCTTTCAAGACTCTGTACACCTTGTATGTCAGGCCAATATTGGAGTATGCAGAATCAGTATGGAACCCACACCTGGTCAAGCACATCAAGGAATTGTAAAGGTTTGCAACAAGACTAGTCGTGGAGGTTAAGGGAAATCTACCTGACGACACTGGAGGACAGGAGGGGGTGGGGGAGACATGATAATGACATAAAATATTGAGAGGAATTGACAAGGTGGATAGGAACAGGATGTTTCAGAGATGGGACACAGCAACAAGGGGTGAAAACTGGAAGTTGAAGACTCAGATGAATCAAACGGATGTTAGGAAGTATTTCTTCAGTCAAAGAGTTGTCAGAAAGTGGAACAATCTGGAGAGTGATATAGTGGAGTTTGGATCCATACATAGCTTTAGGAAGAGATACCATAAAACTCATGGAGCAGGGAGAGAGAGAATTGACATAATAGCGACCAGCGAAGAGGCAGGGCCAGGAGCTGTGACTCGACCCCTGCAACCACAATTAGGTGAGTACCATTTAGTTTCGTACATACACACGCGCGCACACACATTCCTCTTCCTCCTCCTCCTCTTCATCTCCCTCCTCCTCTTCCTCCTCCTCCCCCTTTTCTCTTCCTCCTCCCCCTTTTCTCTTCCTCCTCCCCCTTTTCTCTTCCTCCTCCCTCTCTTCTGTTCCTCCTCCCTCTCTTCTGTTCCTCCTTCCTCTCTTCTCTTCCTCCTCCTCTCTCCTCTCTCATCCTTTCCCGCTCTCTCTCTCTCTATCCTTTTTCTCCCTCTCCTTTCCCCCCGGGAATCGACAAGGTGGACAGAGACAGGATGGGACACAGCAACAAGGGGTCACAGTTGGAAGTTGAAGACTCAGATGAATCACAGGGATGTTAGGAAGTATTTCTTCAGTCACAGAGTTGTCAGGAAGTGGAATAGTCTGGGAAGTGATGTAGTGGAGGCAGGATCCATACATAGCTTTAAGAAGAGGTATGATAAAGCTCATGGAGCGGGAAGAGTGACCGATTAATGGCCAGTGAAGAGGCGGGAACAGGAGCTGTGACTCGACCCCTGCAACCACAACTAGGTGAGTACAAGTATGCGAGTACACACATAATCAAAAACATTTTCAGCGGTTGATCCTAAAACCTTGAGGTTAGGCCTTATTAATGTATCTTACACTGCTAGTTTAAGTATTAGTATATTTCTCCACTGTTCCTGTATTTCACTGTATTTTTCTTATTTGTTTTACTATACTTGAGTTCCGTGGTATTGTTCTATATTACTGTCTTCTTGTGTGTTACTGTACAATTCTTGTGTTGCTATATTCTTTTGTGTTACTATTCCTGTTTTATGAATCACTATTCCGTTTGGTCTTGCATTTACTGTCCTGTTCTTGTGCAGCTACGCCGTTTTTATGTTACCACGAATCTTATTGAACTATTATGTTAACGTAATTAACTACAGTTAATTACGTTAACATAATTACGTTAACGTATTTTTTTTCCATATTTCTGAGCCGTTCCTGTGTTTTTCTTTATTGTTCCTGTGAAAAAAAACATACCACGGGTGTGGTTCGAACCCGCGGTCAGAGAGTCTCAAAACTCCAGACTCTCCGACCGCGGGTTCGACCACCCGTGGTATGGTTTGTTTACAATCGTGTCATTACGATTTCGTGAGTCTTGTTCTTGTGCATTACTGCAATGTAATGTATATTGTACTATCCTGTTTTTATGTGTTCTTGATCTGTACTTGCTTATTACTTTAGGGGGTAAGGCAGAAATACAGACTTTCTTTACCTATTATTCCAATTTCAATTAAATTTTTACTGTAACTTAAGAAGCTTTTCAAATTTGCACACTAATTACTATGTGGCTTGCCTAAAAATATAGAGGGACAAAATAATAAATCGATTTTTATAAGTTATCATTCAACTATCGAATTTGCAAAATTGGTAAGATGTACAACATTGTAGTTGATCTTATGTGAATGATAAGAGGCTAAAGAACAATGTAACACCTTGACATGTATGACATGTCAGTATCCTTGACATGTATGACATGTCAGTATCTTGGATTTAAAGAAAATTTTGAAGTTTGTGTTTTTTTTTAATGAATTTTGTGGGAAAAAATCAATAAAACAAAAATGGTAAATGCTATTGCAAATCCCAGTTGTTACTTTGTAAATCTATTATTGCTCAATAATGTGCAAAAAATCACGAAAATATGTTCAAAAATAACTGAAAATTCGATTGGGAAAAGAGAATAAGTTACTTCTGAGAAAATTAGAAAATTATTTTCAACGAAACTCTACGGACACGTTACACCATAAGTCAGGTGACGAGCACCATCCCCTCATCTTGGCATTGCAAGGGTGACTGAGTGGCTGCAGACACCCATCTAAGAGCATCATTGCAAGGGTGACTGAGTGGCTGCAGACACCCATCTAAGAGCATCATTGCAAGGGTGACTGAGTGGCTGCAGACACCCATCTAAGAGCATCATTGCAAGGGTGACTGAGTAGCTGCAGACACCCATCTAAGAGCATCATTGCAAGGGTGACTGAGTAGCTGCAGACACCCATCTAAGAGCATCATTGCAAGGGTGACTGAGTAGCTGCAGACACCCATCTAGGAGCATCAGAAAAGATGCGATGTAGTGTATTTAAAAAAAAAAACTCACAAAATTTCCTGAGTAAAAAAACTACAATACAATATGGCATACTGATCTTTTCATACATAAAAAAAAATAAAAGTGCTGTAAAAGCACTTAGAAAAATGGTATAAACAAGCGGATTGCACCAAAATGTTGCCAGATTTATGCACTATTTCTCAGTAAGAAAAAACTACATTTCATATTTTTTCGATTTTTTTTTTCTGTGAATATTCCTCTCCCGTTTAGTCTTCTTGGATGTTTAAATATCGTTCTAGTATGTCGATGCACTGTTGATTTAAGTTGTACTTTTCACATTGATAAAATATGCTGCACATCACCATTAACAAAAAACACTCCAAACTTTTCTAATACACCTTCCCAGAATTCCCATAAGATTTACTTAACTCTCAGGATCAATATATCTCTCTCACATCTAAACTTGGCTCCCTTGTACATTATTAACACAAATACCATAATCCAAAACTATCCATACATGACAACCATTGTGGATGTGGGGAAATCCTTTGTCACAAACCTGTTGGAGTTCAGTGACATGGTAACAGAAGTAAGACAGGAGAGAAAGGGAGTGGGTAGACTGCATTTTCTTGGATTGTAAGAAGGCTTTCGACACGGTTCGGCACAAGAGGTTAGTATAAAAGTTAGAAGCGCAGGCAGGTATAGCAGGAAAAATCACTGCAGTGAATTAGGGAAAATCAAACAGGAAGGAAACAACGAGTGATGGTACGTGACGAGGTGCCTGAGTGGGTGCATGTGTCGAGCGGGGTTCCACAAGAGTCAGATTTAGGATCGGTACTGTTTCTTGTATATGTGAATAACATGAAGGAAAGGATAGGTCCAGAGGTGTCCCTGTTTGCAGACTGCATGAAGCTAATGCTGAGCATTCAAACTGACGAGGATCAAGAAAGAATACAAATGAATCTGGAGAGGCTACAAACCTGGTCCGACAAATTGCTTCCTGAGTTTAACTCTAACAAGTACAAAGTCAATAAGCTTGGGGAAGGACAAAGAAGACCGCAGATGGAATACACAATCTGGAGTCATTCTAGGAAATGGATCTTTGGGTGAAAATCGTAACGAGCCTATCTCCTGAGGGGCACATCAACCAAATAACTGCTGCAGCATGTGCACTTATGGCAAACCTAAGAATAGTATTTCGACACCTAAGTAAGGTGTCATTGACGACGCTCTACTCCGTGTACGTCAGGCTCAAATTGGAGTATGCAGCACCAGTATGGAACCCACACCTAGTCAGGGCATGTCAAAAAATTAGAGAAAATGCAAAGCTTTCCAACAGGACTAGCCTCAGAGCCAAAAGGTATGTCCTATGAGGAAAGGTTAAGGTACCTGAACCTGACGACACTGGAGGACAGCACAAAAAGGAGGCACATGATAATGATGTATAAAATAATTAGAGGAATTAACAAGGTGGACAGATCCAGAATGTTTCAGAGAAGGGACACAGGAACGAAAGAATTCAACTGGAAGTTGAAAACTCAGATAAGTCACATGGATGTTAGGAAGTATTTCTTCTGCCTTAGAGTTATCAGGAAGTGGAACAACCTAGGGATTTGAGTAGTGCTTGCAGGATCCATCCATAGCTTTAAGATGAGGTACGATAAAAGCTCTAGGAACATAGAGTGGACCTAATAGCGACCAGCGAAGTGGCGGGGCCAGTAGCTGTGGATCGACCCATGCAACCACAAATAGGTGGGTACATATAGGCGAGTACACACACACACACACACACACACACACACACACACACATACACACACACACACACACACACAACACACACACACACACACACACACACACACACACACACAAATAACTCAGGGAATAAAACTGACCATCATGAGTCAATTTTTTGATGAACTATTTTTTTATCAGCCAGACCAGCAACCTGGCAAATTCACCTCTTTATTAATGTATTCGATACTGCTGTTTTATGATGTATATTTACAACCGAAGGAACAAAAATCTCGTTTTTGCAACAGTGCGCTGCTTATGGTTATTAACAATTGTTATATTAAACTAAATGTCCACTTTCCTTTCTAAGCCAAGCCAGTTCTTCTTTATTTATATGTTCTCTTTCCCATTACTTTTTCAGTCACTACATAGGTATACATTCAGTCACTACATAGGTATACATTCTTCTTGGTAAGACATACAATATTAAGGTATATACAAAATATCCGGGTTTAATCTTCTTTCCACTGGTATATCAGTGTGGCCGTATCTTAATGATCTGGTGGAGTCAATGAGATAACTTTTATCATCAGAGTCAGACAACTCCATCTTTTTAATCTTTACACATTTCTCCGTTCACATTACTAAGCGATTTACACTCAAATGTCTCCTTATGAGGATTAGATAAAACATTCTCATACTGAGCCTGAGTTAACAAAGGAATGGGATGGGATTCCCTTTGCTCTACCGATATTTCATGTCTCGCCGCCCAATTTTACAGAACACAGTTTCACCCTCATAGCTACTAATTCACTACGTGACTCACGAAATCGTAATGACACGATTGCAAGCGAACCATAACACGTCGGTCTGGAGTTCTGAGACTCTCTGACCGCGGGTTCTAACCCCACCCGTGGTATGGTTTACTAATTTACTAGTATTATAATGTGACATTTCAGATTTTAAAAATACTAGCTACCCTTTCCTATTATTATCATACAATGGATGATCTATGGGGTAATTAGATAAATCCATATATGAAACCAATGGTTCCCTCCTCAACTCAGTATGTAAATCCTCCATTTTATGCTGAATATGTAAGAATCTTGTTATTCAACAAAAGAACATCATTCCCATAATGAGACCTTAACACTTCATATTAAAAGTAATACAATTTTTGGTAATTTCACGAATTTGAAACCGAGATAGTTGATTCTGCCATCTTTAATACTGACACCTGTTGTATAAAGATGATAATGACTGGACCATTCATAGTATCAATATACTGCTGATTTTTTTTTTTTTTTTGTCTCCTGCACCTTATTTCAACAAGGGCCAAGAATTAACCATCCATTAGAAGCAACACTTCTTAACCAATAAGCACATTTCTGAAAATTTATGCTGTATTGGTCTTGAAATATTTACTGTATGCCACTGCTCCTAGATATTACCAACTAAAACTTCATGGGTGCTACCAAGGCCTTGCTTATCTTCATGGTAGGCAACAGTGCAACAAGAAGCCTGTCACATATAGATGGAGATGAAGAGGGATGGTCAAGAGAAGGTGGGGTTTAGCTGGAAATAAATGGTATAAAATACCGACACAATGGAAAAATAAACACATAAGCAGTATAATGTGATCCTTTATTGACAACGTTTCGCCCACGCAGTGGGCTTTATCGAGTCACAGACAGATCTACAAAAACCCCAAGTAAACCCCAGTGGGGTTTAGCTGCTGCTGCTGCAACCCCCTTCCTACTACTACCTCGTGAATCCCCATATGTATATATCTATTGTGATTCTTGACTATTTTATAAGCCCATATAATTTAGTTGATATTTCATACTGTGAAAATGTTTACTCTAAATAATAATGTAATAAAAATAAGCATTAAACCCAAAAGGGTCTGTTTATTCTTAAAGTTATAATTTCATAAAAAGACTACCCCAATTGCATGGTAAGAACTTTACAGTAGTATTCTAAAATCGTTTCATCCTCTTTGTGCATATGCAGCTCTGGGAATTCACTACACAACACAGAATTAGGTTCTGAATTAAAATAAGCAAAATATATAATAATTTTGTGATTAAATGACCATCTCATCAATTTCAAAAATATATAATTATAGGGTAATAGGTCATGAAAAGTAAAGATGAAAGTACAGCAGAGGCAGAATACAGCAGCAATACCCCACCCTCCCAGAAAAGTAATGACTGCTGAAGTGTTGTTATGCACCTGAAAATTTTTATTTTCTCCATCACACCTTAATCTATAAGCACTGCATGGCTCAAATTTTCTGGCCTGAGGCCGGAGCTGCATTTCAGTAATATTCACAAACACCACTAGGGTGCCTCTCAGTTCTGTTTTCCTTCACCTTTACTTTCTGTGTCAAGGAAGAAGTAATTGCCTGAGTTCTTCTGTTCGGAATCCTTCTGGCTACAGTCCTCATTGATGCATGGTCTGAAGTTGTTAGGACCTCTAAGGAAACTGATGCCAAGCATTTCTAAGAATTTGTTCATTCCTGATACCAACGTTTGGGGACCATTTGCTATAGTTTGCACAGAAGGAGAACCTTCAAATACTATGACCCTATCAGCTAAATAAGTAGCCATAATGAAGTCATGCTCCACAACAAAAGCAGTTTTCTTAGCATGCATGATAAATCTCTTAATAACTTTGGCAACGGCCAGACGCTGTTCAGAGTCCAAGTAAGCAGAAGGTTCATAAATTAGGTACACTTAGCTGGGATTCCCAGACATAGAGTCAAAGCCACACGCTGCAACTCTCTTCCTGACAAATGCTGAATTTCTTGATCAAACAGCTCTTCAATCTTCATGGGCTTCATGACATCAGTCACAAACTGAGGGTGCACATATGCATCCCGAATTTTTTCATGCAGAATCTGGTGGACGGTAAACTGACTCTTAGGGCTGATCTTCTGTGGTTTATATGAAATGCATCCTAATGAAAGTAGTTTTTCCTGTGCCATTTTCTCCAAGAAGAACCATGATCTCAGAGTCTGTGAAGTTACCAGCATTAACAGTCATTTCAAAATCACCAAGCTTCTTTATCATTTTGGGATATTTAAAGCGTCACATTCTTTTAATGTCCTCTTCACTTAACTGATCAGATACCTTGAAAGTAAGAAATTTTTCTCTAAATCGAAGATTTTCTGTTGGGACAAAACCGTCAACAAAAACATTATTACCTTCTCTTACAGAGAAGGGAACTGTGACAACACCATATGCACCTGGCTGCCCATACAAGCAACAGATGAAATCTGACAGGTAATCCAAAACAGCCAGATCATGTTCCATCACCACCACATAATTATCAGCCTTTACCATTGAACGTATAGCACGGGAAGCATTCAAACGCTGCTTAACATCTAAGTAAGAAGATGGTTCATTATACATGTATAAGTTAGCACCCTGAATGCAAACCATGGCAATAGCAAACCTTTTAAGCTCTCCTCCAGAGAGATCCTCAATGTTGCGATCAAGGACATTTCGAAGATCAAGTACATCAAGCATCTCCTCCAGGTTTTCCATGTCATTCTTTTTATTAAGAAGATCCTTCACAGAACCTTCGACAGCTTTAGGAGTTTGGTCAACATACTGAGGCTTGATAATAGCTTTCAAGTCATCTTCAAAAATGCGAATGAATTAGTTCTGTAGCTCATTGCCTCGAAAATAGATTAGAATCTCAGTCCAGTCTGGTGGATCAGAATATTGTCCCAAATTTGGCTTCAACTTCCCTGCCAATATTTTCAGAGTTGTAGATTTTCCAATTCCATTCGTACCCACAAGTCCTAGAACTTCACCAAGACGAGGTACTGGCAGTCTGTGAAGCTGAAATGAATTCTTGTTGTAGCGGTGAACAGTTTCTTTCTCAAGGTTACTTGGCAAATTGATGATCATGATTGCTTCAAAGGGACATTTCTTCACACAAATACCACAACCAATACACATCTCCTCACTAATCTTGTCATTTGGAGTAACTTCAATACAGAGTTTACCCATTCGCACTACAGGACAAGATTTCTTACATTCTTGCCGACACCGTTTAGGTTTACATTTTTCTGTATTGACAATGGCAATACGAGTCTGTTTCTCGTTCTCATCCTGCTTCTTACGTGGAGGCATTTTGGCAACACGTCAGTCACTGCCACACGCATATATATTCATGTCAAGGCATCTCATAGACAGCACAGATAGTTCAGCCTTCTTCCACTATCATATTAGCTTCTAGAGTTGATTAACCAATAATTTTTGCTTGGAAAATGAACAAATTGCTCCTTGAGCCAAATGTGTAATGTTTTTCAGATTATTATTATTATAATCATATAGAAGCGCTAAACCACAGGGGTTATACAGCGCTGCAGGTTATTGTAGGATGCAGGGAGAGTGGGTTGTAAGAGGGAGATGGACGATTAGTAGGGTATGGAGTGCAAGATGACGGTGGATAGTGCAGGGGTGGAGGGTAGCAAGAGATCGAGGTAGAAGGGACTGAGGGAGGTGCTAGAGGTATAATCTTCAGAGTTTGTGTAGTAAGTCAGTTTCTGTCAAAAAGTCAATGAGAGAGTCAGGATTAAAGGAGGGTCCATCTGCAAGAAGGGAAGGTAAAGAAAGGGCCGCAGAGCGAAGACATCGTTGGAGGTAAATTCTGCGTGCTCGTTGATAGTGGGGGCAGTCCAACAGGATATGTCGAACAGACACTGGAACCTGACAATGCTCACAGAGAGGGGCAGGGAGCCTCTCCATGAGATACCCGTGAGTAAGACGAGTGTGGCCGATGCGAAGACGGGAGAGTGTAGTCTCCCAACCTCGACATTGGTGACAAGAAGAAGGCCAGAAACCTATAACCGGTTTAATAGAATGAAGTTTGTTATTCAGCAGGTCAGACCAGCGTTGTTGCCAACGGGTGCGAAGGTGGGTAGCAATGACCGCAAAATAGTCCGTGAAAGGAACACCTCTATATGAAACTGGAAGGTCATGTACTGCTGACCGCGCAGCAGTGTCTGCCTGTTCATTGCCCTGTACGTCAACATGACCAGGGACCCAACAAAAGACAATATCTTTATGCTTGCTAAAGATACGGCGTAACCAAAGGTGGATACGAAGAACTAGGGGGTGAGGTGTATCAATTTTACGGATAGCCTGTAAAGCACTAAGGAGTCTGAAACGACCACAAATGGTGATACAGGCATAGATGCAATACGGATAAGTGCCACAAGAATGGCATACAATTCAGCCGTAAATATGCTAGCCGAGGGTAACAGATGCCCTCGTACGACGCTGCCCGGAAACACTGCTGCGAATCCGACGCCGTCAGATGACTTTGAACCATCGGTGTATACTGCGATGGCATGGGAATGAGAACGGAAATGGTCTAGAAAGAAAGAGCGAGAAGCCGCCGTAGGTAGTTGGGCTTTCGCGCTAGGTGAGGAATAGAACAGACACGGACAGCAGGAACTTCCCAAGGGTAGAGGAAAGGGTGAAGCCACATGAACATATAAAGGCGGAAGCTGAAGGGAAGACAAGAGTGAATGCAGACGAAGAGAAAGGGACGAAGTAAACAGGGGCGACGAACAAATAACGAGCGTCTACTAACATCTGTGACAATCCTATACATGGAAGGATTGCGGAGGTCATGAGGCTAACATAATAGCGAATGCAATGTGCATCACGACGATCGGACAAGGATGGAATGTTCGCTTCTACATAGAGGCTCTCAACCGGGGAAGAACGAAAAGCACCAAGGCATAAGCGTAATCCCTGGTGATGGATGGGATTAAGGCTGGAAAGAGTGGCAGGAGAGGCTGCCGAATATATCTGGTCACCATAATCGAGTTTCGATAGAATTAGGGCTGAATGTAGGCGAAGGAGAGTTCTACGATCAGCCCCCATGAAAGATGTGCGAGGGTTTTAAGGAGGTTCAGCCGGCTATGGCAAGTCGCCTTCAGAGAGGTAATGTAGGTTTCCAGGACAAT
>WNWK01019775.1:0-37103 GCA_009830355.1 Cherax destructor | reverse complement strand
GGATCAGAGAATATCGGGACAGGGAGGCAACAACGAGTCATGGTACGTGACGGGGTGTCAAAAGGGGCACCTGCGACGAAGGGGATTCCCCAAAGGGTCAGTCCTAGGACCTGTACTTTTTTTGGTATATGTGAATGACATAACGGAAGGGATAGACTCAGAAGTGTCCCTGTTTGCAGATGATGTGGTTAATGAAAGAACCCTCAGTCGAGGATAAAGGCAGGACTAAAAGAGACCTGGACAGGCTCCGGCCTGGCCCAGTAACTTTTAAATTTAAAACCCCGCCAAAAAAGTCATGAATATGGGGGAAGGGGCAAAAAGACCCCCAGACAGAGTATAGTCAGGGGGCCCAAAAGACTGCAAACCTCACTCAAAGAAAAGATCTTGGGGTGAGTATAATACCGAGCAAATCTCCTGGGGCACACATCAATCAGATAACCGCAGCATAGGGGCGGCTGGAAACCAAGGGTAGCGTTCCAATACCTCACAAAGGGGAATCATTCAAGACTCTGTACCCATATACGCCGGGCCCATACTGGGTATGCGGCACCATTTTGGAAACCCACCCTGGTCAAGCAAGTCAAGAAATTGGGGGTAAAAAGGTTTGCAACAAGCCCAGTCCCAGAGGTAAGGGGATTGCCCTACGAAAAAAGGTTTAAAGGGGAAATGGGCCCTGACCCCTTTAGGGGGACAGGAGGGTTGGGGGAGACATGATAACGACATATAAAATACGGGGGAATAGATAAGGTAGACAGAGACAAGATGTTCCAGAGAAACACAGAAAAAAGGGGGTCACAGTTGGAAGTTAAAGGCTTCTATGAGTAAAAAGGGAGGTTAGGAGGTATTTCTTCGGTCATAGAGTTGTCAGGAAGTGGAATAGCCTAGAAAGTGACGTAGTGGAGGCAGGAAGCATACATAGTTTTAAGACGAGGTTTGATAAAGCTCATGGAGCAAGGAGAGAGAGGGCCTAGTAGCAATCAGTGAAGAGGCGGGGCCAGGAGCTATAATTCGACCCCTGCAACCACAAATAGGTGAATTCAAATAGGCGAGTACACACACACACCTGTTCACACGTTAAACCTCCTAGTAAACACGTTAAACCTGACACACCTGCATACTCACATATATCGTTAAATCTTAGGACCTTCATTAAACAACTATGGATTATGGAAAAATAAACACAAACATTATAATGTGATCCTTTATTGACAACGTTTCGCCCACACAGTGGGCTTTATCGAGTCACAAACAGATCTACCTGGATAAAAGATACATGAGTATTTATAGGATTTAGTCAGGTGGAGAATGCTGAGTCAGGTGGAGAATGCTGCATGTGACAGTCTTCAAAGTAGGTTTTAAACTATCACCCTACTTTGAAGACTGTCACATGCAGCATTCTCCACCTGAATAAATCCTATAAATACTCATGTATCTTTATCCAGGTAGGTCTGTTTGTGACTCGATAAAGCCCACTGCGTGGGCGAAACGTTGTCAATAAAGGATCACATTATACTGCTTATGTGTTTATTTTTCTATTGTGTCGGTATTTTATACCATTTATTTCCAACTATGGATTATCATCAATTGTAAGATTGAATCTTGCATTTGATGATGGAAGATGGTATCTGGATGACTGCAGTAGCCAGCTGGTGTTACGGGTAGCCAGTTTTTTTTTTTTTTTATTAAAAACATTATTACAGACATGACAAAATATGCCGTAAACAGTAACCGGCACCTAAAAACAAAACATCAAAATGACAAAACAAACACCAAAAACATGGATATGTGTGATATATAATAACTCTGCCCCTTTCTACCAAAACAACCCACCACCTGAACCCCCACACTATTTGCAAAATAAAAACTCTAACCATACATACACAAGAAAATGGTTACATATAAAAAAACCATGCCCAACATGTAACATGGTATATGCTAAACTAAATAACAACCAACCTCTATGAAAATTTAATATACAATGAAACATGTCTATATAATGCCTTGAACATACATGGTCATCTTAAAGTACAAGTAACCCACTGAAAATCTGTCCTGTAACACAAGTTTTAAAACTCCTACTGTTACAAACCTACCACGAAAATCTACATACAAAACCAGAAAACTTACTGTACATAGACAAAAGAGTAAGCATATAATACCTAAGGACAAGAGTTAATACCTTTTAATATACCCCCCATGTGCATTATATAATGTCTTCCAACTATCATCCTCTTAACTACCGTAAATATGACAGTAACGAACCCTATACATCCAAATAAATCATGGGACCTCTTAACACAGACCTTCAATAGCCAACTGCCATTGTCCCTTCAAAACATTTAGTACGAACATTAAACGTTGCCACCCTGCCTGGCACCTTTTTTTTTTTTTCACAACATAATTAATCCGGCCCTATTAATGAAAATTCTTATATTTAAGAACAGAAAGTATTTTCCTAGCATTTAGATACATTGAAAATTCCATGACACAACACATAACATAAATCCTACCCTTAAACTTTACAACTTCCACATTGTTATATATCAACATTGCAATGACCTTCAAGCATATATATGAAAAAAATTTGTTTTGCAACCTCGCACATGTGAACAATGCCATATAATACCTATCACATCATTAGGTACATACTCAAAAGATGACTTGCCTCATCACATTAAACCAAGAGCACTGAAACGGAACCAACCTCCAACCCCTTCCCCTGACCTAACTATACCACCCTCCTCCACGCCCCACCCATTCAACCCCCAACCTCCCCACTATACCCCAACCTCCCCACCACGTGCCCCTACCCAACAGACAACCCCCCCTCCCAAGCTACCCTAAACCCCAACCTAAACTCCCAACAAAACTAGGCAGCCCCTCCCTTTCACCTTGCCATGCTTAATAACCAACGTACTGTGAAATCCCGATAAACACTTGGAAAATCCCTCTCCCATACCCTCCCATACAGGCTTTTATTATGACATTTTGTTCTATAAAACCCTGCTGCTAAAGCCCTTATTCTTACATCACTTCTCACCTCCCTCATTCCCCACGATATATGAATGTAGCCCAAAACTAAAAAGATATTGCCCGTTGTATGCTTTCCGAGAACTGCCCCACTTCCAAACTTAACGCCCGTAAAGCTGACACACTTCTTCCCCCTATTCTTCTCAACACTTCAACCAAACCATGCACATACCCCTGTGAGACCCTCACAAAAATATACAGCATGAAAAGCCGTATCTAGTTCCCCACACCTGTCACACCTACCGTCCCCAACTATTCCCATGACAGATAACTGAGCCTTAGACGCTAAGATTCCATGTAGAAATCTAAACCCTGTATCTCTGACCCTCAGGTGCAATTTCAACTTTTTCAACCACCCCCAGGTTCTACCCCAATTGTACAACGGAAAATTCGCCCTCCCCTTCACCTCCATCACCCCTTGTCCTATCCTATCCAACCGACTCACCCTAATTGCACTTGGATCTCACAACACCAACAAACCTCTCAGAATTTCCTCACACTTCAATAATCCTCCCCCACCACCTGCGTCCTCCCTCATCACCCCCTACTCTCCTGCATCCCCCCCTCCCCCCGTAAAAACTCATGCCTCACGAACACACTCCTAAGCCTACATCTTAAGGGTATCAACCCTAAACCCCCAGCGTACCTTGTTTCCACCACCTCCTACACAGCCAATGCCTTCCAGCCCCATACAAACTTTAGCACACTTTGCAATAATCGTCTCACATCAACCTCCAAAAGGGAAAAAACCGCCGCACAAAACCATAGCTTACTGTACACTAATACATTCACGACAACCACCCTTTGCAACAAAGTAACCTCCCCTACTCCCCAACCCATCATCCTATGTATTGCCGCCTCCACTACCATTCTCGAGTTTACTTCCCTCGCTACCAAAGTGTTCGCACTAAACACTATTCCACAAATCTTTAATGTGTCAACACAACCCCATCCCTCCCTCACCCCCAACGCTCCCCCGTCCAGTTCCCCACCTCCAGTAGATTAGATTTTCCTCTATTCACCCTCATTCCCGTCGCCCTTCCAAAATAATCTACTAGCCCATTCACCATGCTCAATTGCTGCTCTGATGATACCAAAACGTTTGTATCGTCTACATAACCTACAATACCTACCCCATCCACATTATTCTCCCCCCCCTCACTTAATCCCTCCTCCACTAACCTATAAAAGGGATCCTGTAAGCAGGCAAACAGGATCTGCGACAGCGGACAACCCTGTCGCAGACCCCTCTCCATACTCACCGCCTCCCCTACCCTCCCATTTATTTGCACTCTGAACTTAGCCTCCTCATACAAAGTACGCACCCAACTCACCACTTCCTTCCCGAAACCCTGTTTCCCAAAAATCTTATACAGTATTTCTCTATCCACTCTATCATATGCTCTCTGCCAGTCCAGGCCCAACATGCCTCCTGTTCGACTCTCATCTATAAACCTTTTGATACGTCTATGCCCCGTCATTATACTCCTTCCAGGTACTCCCAATTGTCCCTCATGCAACATGTTCCCCAAACCCCTCTTTATTCTATTCGCTAAAATCTTTGCAAAACTTTTATAATCAGTATTCATCAAAGCTATTCCCTATAATCACTTAACCTCCTTGAAATCTTCCCTTTCGCTACCAACACCACCACCCCAGTCCTCATAGTTTCCCCCATTATACCCTCCCCTTTCAACTCATTTACCACCCTCACTAACATCTCCTTTAACACCTGCCAATGCTTTACATACAATTCCCCTGGCAACCCATCTGATCCAGGTGATTTCCCCATCCGTAGACGTTTAACTGCTTCCCATACTTCCTCCTCAGTTATCTCTCCCTCACAAGCTTGCCTATCCTCATCACTCAAACACTTCCTAACTCCACGTAAAATCCCTTCACCCGCCTCCAAATCCTGTTCTTCCCTTCCATAAGTTTTCCTATACCAACACTCCACATATCCTCCTATACCCTCTGTTGTCCTCAACTCTCGCCCCTCCTCATAACCCCCCATTCCCTCCTCTACCTTTATAGACGAGATCAACATACTACCCCGCCTCCTTTGAAAATGCCTCAGAACCATCTTCGACGCCTTGATACCCCATAATACCTCCTCCAAACCACTCCTAAGTCTTAAAGCCTGGAACCGTTCGTCCTGGATCTCCCTTAGTCTATTTCTCAAAACCCCAACCTCTTCGCTAGACCTTCCCTCCCAATCCCCCCCATAACACTCACTCAACAAACCTTCCAAATACCTCTGATACCCATACCTATACCTTGCCTCCTCACCCCCCACCCGCTGGTAAAACTTCCTGATTTCCGGTTTACCTCTCTCATCCCACCACTTCGCTACCTTTACCTTCAACTCCCTTCCCTCCCTCCACATCTCCCCCCACCACCCCTCAAAATCTTCATCATCCCCATCTCTCTCCAACAATCTCGTATTTAATTTCCAAGAACTCTGGTACACCCTGACAGCCCCTTCCCATCCCCCTTCAAACAAAACTCCTCGATGATCCGAAAAACCTACATCAATACACTCCACCTTTTCCACAACCACTGCTTTCGTCACATATACTCTGTCCAAACAAGCCGCATAATTCTTCCTATAGAAAGTGTAGTCTACATGTTCCCACATCCACCACCCCCACCGCATTCAAGACCTCTCGTAATGAACCCAGCACACACCCGCTCCCTCTTGGTTCTACATCCCTAACCCTAATCACACTATTCCAATCCCCTGCTATGACAGTGACGTGGGGAAGTCCCCGGAAAGCATAAGTTAACTCATTATTAACAAAATCATCTTTAATATGCTTGTTTGCCACAGCCGGGAGATACACTCCCAAAAAGCTAACCTGTACTCCTCCCCAATCTCCATTCACTCGAACCACCCTTCCCCCCACCTCCTCCCATGATGACAAGGTGAAAGGGCTGGTCTCCCTAATCCCCACCAACACACCCCCTTTGAACAACCGAGCACTGCCAGCAAAAACTTGATAACCCTTTATTACAATCTCCTCCCCCTGCCTAAAATTGTGTTCTTGAAAAAACACTACATCTACCCTCCATCGCATTAACGTTATCTCTACCCATTTGCGCTTGACCTCATTTCTGAGGCCATTTACGTTCATAGTCACACACCTGAAGTGAACGGTTGGGGTTTTCCTTTCGATTTCAGTGCTCTTTTGTCTATCTTAACCATCGTTGCACCATCAATCCCTCCCTTCCCCTTCCCCTCCCCTTTGATTCTCTTGGTGCTCCATTCCCCTTCACCCGACACCCTTTACCCTGAACCACCTCAGCCCACATCTTTTTGCCAGGCCTCTGAGCCGCAGTTAACACATCCTCATCTGTATCATCCCCAGGTATTTTCCTAGATTCTCCCTTTTCCACCGGTATCTCCATGTCCTCTTCCCTGTGGATTTCAGCCTCTACAACTGTCACATTTACTGATGCCTCTACACCAATTCCATCACTTCGCATCACCTCGCCCGTCTCCGAAGCTCTCATAACCTCCTCTCCTTGCCCAACCACACCCACCTCCTCTGAAACATCATCCTGTAATAGCAGGATAGCTGCTTCCTCTCCCTCACAATGCTGACTCTCGTCCATGATCGTACCTTGCGCTGCAGTCGCCTCCAGCACCACATCTGAAATCAAGGCAACAGCACGCTGTTGCTTCTCCTCCTGGTCCACCTCCGCACTCCACGATTGTTGTTGATTCCCGTTCTCCTTCCCACCGTCGCTCTGCTCCACCAATCCAACCTCTGGGGATGTCCTGTCATCCAAGCTGGTCACGTCACGTACCTCCTCCCTCTGATCTCCCACACGCCTACGTGCACAGTCTGCCGCTATGTGTCCCGGTTGCTCACACAACCGACATGTCCTCACCTGGCCGACATAACTGACATAAACCTGGGTGCGAAAGGTTTCCATTAGAATGTAAGATGGTACAGGTTTCCTTAATGTCATCTTCACATTATAAGTGCCCTCGAGCATTCCAGCGTACAACCCATTCATCCAACGGCCCACGTTGACTGCATGTATCACACCATACTTTTTCAAAACATCCTGAATGTCCGTCGCACTCGCCTCAAATGGGACATGACGGAGTTTCAACCACTTATACGTGGCTGAAATATCCTTAACACATACCTCTACACCTTGCATGACGACCTTCTGCTTGTCCTGGTACATGTCGACGATCCTTTCGTAAGCTGCTGTACAGGCGAATTTTACAAGAATCCTCCTTGCCCCATTGAGGGCAATGCCATATAACTCTGAATGTGATATGCCCAGAGTGTCACGAATTATGGCAGGCAGTAAAATCTCTGCGATCGATGGGTAAACCGCTCCTTGTAGTAGTTCTATACCAACAGTATTCACCCGGCGTCTGTAACTATCCGCCATGTTGATGGGAATGAAGTTGCACCAGGTCAACTCCAGGGGGCTCCACCAGACACCCGCACACAACCAAGGCTGGGCGTAGAATGGTTGCCAGTTGGTGCTGGAGTTAAGCCACCTATTATATCGTGAGTAGATTCAAGACAATGTTACTTTGTTCTTTTCTGAGAACAATGACGCGAGAACACTGCCGCAAGAACACTAGTTTGAACAATGTGAACACTTATCAACACTATTAACTTATAATCACTTACTACAATTCACTAACTTATTATCATTAGATACAATCATTGCGATATAAACATCAGTATTTATTATGTATTAAAGTTGGTAGAATTACCGACAATATGTTAAGTAAAGGTCATAAGTGTATCTAATGTTATATTTTATTGTGGCAACGTTTCGCTCTCCAGGAGCTTTGTCAAGTCGTAACTTCTTGATAAAGCTCCTGGTGAACGAAACGTTGCCACAATAAAATGTCATATTAGTTGCACTTGTGTTCTTTACTTATCAGTATTTATTTAGAGAGCGTTAAATCCTTAGGGGTTATACACAGTGCGTCAGATCCCTAACAAATAGTAAAACCCGTAACATGTCCACACAGTCCTTCAAATCTCGACCTCCCCACCACCTCCTTACATCCTCAGTAGCACTGAGCGGTGTATATCTGTATATATTTTTTTATATTTTATTTAAAATCAGGTTATGTACAATAACATTTACCAAAACCTTACCTCAAAACAAGAGGTTAAACATCAACATTACACAAAACATATTAAATGCCTAATAATGTAAACACTAGAAAGGGCCTATTCGGGCACACAGCCAAACTGGCATGAAAATTATAAAAGTGTCATACACTAAACCTTCTAAAAACACTAACCTATAACACTACACATGACCTTACAAACAAAAGGTCTTTATTGCTCCACTCCACAAAGAGAGTATATCACAAAACAATTTGAGCATACATATCCCTGACAAAAGATAAAGGAAACTTCCAACAAACAAAACATGTCATATCAAACATGGGAGTAATTTCTCAAAACCCCAATTATCCACCCTTCTAAAGAACCATCCCCCCCAAGTGCCTAAAAGCACACATACCCTGAAAACCTAAACGATGCACTGTTAGCATCCCCTACACAACTTTTTTTTTTTTTTTTTTTTAAACCATATATACAATACATATTAATAAAAGGCCCACAGGACCTATAACATAATATTGACATAATAAAAATGCAAGTTACAAAACCCCCATTACCTCACAGTACCATACAAAACATCTCACCTAAACTTTACAATGTTATACCATCACAACCCATATTTTGCCACTCCTCCTCCCCAGCCTCCAGAGGCTATTACTAAAAGTTAATAGACTCCCATCAGTAAATAACACTCACACAAACTTGACAACCCCCCTCCATCCCTACCTCTGATGTAAAACTCATAAAATACTCATTAGAAAAGAGATTACAGAAAAGCCTAGAAATGGTCGTTGTCAAATAGAGTGGCCACCAACACATCAATATTAAGACAACCTTCTTCCTAAGGTACATTTCATTATAACACTTCCACGACATCTAACATACATGACAACTTAAACACACCTGCTAACCAGGTGCTACAAGGTCAGCCTATACCATGTGAACCATGGCCCCAACAAGTCATACAACATAGACTCCTAGGCAATGCTGGCCTTGCAAGTGAAAAGTGTAACATGACAAACAAAACAAAAACCACACTCACACACACGCCCAACATACATTCTAGGTCATGGGAACCTGTCTTACCATTACTCATAAAAAAAAACCTGGCTCCACACACAGGAGGCGCTACAAAACCGTGTTGACGCCCACGGTAAGGAACAGGTGATATACCCCTGACACCCCCGACCCTCCCCCCATCTTCTACCGAGTCCCCCCCACCTTATGAACGTATGTTCCACAATGACATCCCTACCATCTACCACATCTCGAACCCCCACCGCTCCCAGTAAGTCTCGCAACTCTGCTAGTACACATCCTGCACCCCTCGGTTCCACATCACGCTTCCTAATTATGCAGTTCCAGTCACCTGCTAACACAGTTACCTCAGGGAGTCCCCATAATGCATATACTAAGTAATCCCTCACAAACTCACCCTATAAACTACGTACATTAACCGCGGGCATATACACGCCAATGAAGCTAACCGGGATATCACCCCATTCACCATGAACCCTAACAATCCTCCCGCCCCCCACCTCCTCCCATGACCTCAGATGAAAAGGGCTGGACTCCCTAATACCTACCAACACCCCACCCTTGAAATTTTCAGAACTACCAGTGTACAAAGTAAAACCCTGCAACTTCAGATCCCCACCACACCTAAAATTATGTTCTTGGAGAAAACACACGTCAATGCCCTCTCTCCGCAATGTCCGTTCAACCCACATCCTCTTGACCTCGGCCCTAAGGCCGTTCACATTCATACTGATACACTTGAAGGCTTCAATGGTGGTTTTCCTCGATGCTTCATCGTTCTCGACACTCCTGCTTTGACCACTGACCCACCCCCACTGAGACCTACTCCCTCCTTATCCAAGACCTTACCCTTGACCCCCTCCCTCCCCTGACCACATCCGCAAACACTTTCTTACCTGTCCTCTGACCCGGCGTCAACACGTCCTCCTCCACTGAGCCACTTGATCTCTTGCAGGATTCCCCCGCCACCTCCATGACCTCTTCAGACACCTCATTCACATCATTTTCCTCCCTATGAACCACAGCCTCAACCACACACACTCTTACTGATTCCTCACTGCCACCACAAGCACCCTTACTCACATCCTCACTCAGCACTTCACCCGGGCTTGCTGTTACCTCTGGGTAGTCCTTCACCACGGACTCCTCTCCCACAGAAGGCGGACTGTCAAGCATCATCCTCAGGTCCTCCATCATAGGCCCTGTCAACTCCACCAAATCGTCCACCTCCTCCTGCACGACAGCAACCTTGCCGTCTTCCACCATCACTGGTTGCGTCACAGGTGGCAAGGAGACCACCACCACCTCCGCTTCTTCTACCACGTCACTCCACCCTCTATCTCCACCGTCCATGTATCCTGAAGATGACCCATGCACCTCCTGGGCCACACCTGAAGGGCTCTCTGCACCATGCTCCTGGCCCCCACATTGCTGCTGGGGTCGTGGTCCACGTCTCTCACACGCTGCTGCTATATGCCCTGGCTGACCACAGAGCCGACACGTCCGTACTTGCCCCACGTACGTCACGTAAACTTGCGTCCTAAATTCTGGTATCAGGATGTACGAGGGGATTGGCCTCCTCAAAGACATCTTTAAACTGTAAGATCCCTCAGGCATTCCAGTGTAGGTACCCTGCGCCCACCTGCCAACACTTGCCGCATGGATCACTCCATATGCCTTAAAAACATCTCTCACATCCACGGCATCCGCTTCAAAAGGGATGTTCCGAATACGTATCCACGTAAAAGTTGCCGATACATCCCTTAATCTCACCTCCAAACCCTCTGAAACGACCATGCGCTTCTCCTGGTAGACATCAACAACCCTCTCGTAGGCACCACTTGTCAAGAACTTCACAAACACTCGTGTAGCTCCATTTAATGAAATCCAATAAATGTCTGCTGTGGGAATTCCATAAGTGTCTCTGAGAATGGCTGGCAAGAGAACTTCAGCATTTGACGGATAAATAGCGCCAACAAGCACCTCTATGCACACAGTATGCCCTCTCCTTCTGTACGTCTCCGATATATTGGAGAAAATAAAGTGGTCAACACTGGCCACCAGGGGAAACCAGCCAGCACACCCACTCACCACAGTGGCCGGGCAGCGAATGACCTGTATATAAAGAGGTTTATATCAGTGTATATACATAGATGAGTATATATCAGTATATACACTGGTAGTTTACATTAATCAGTATTTTAGGTATTATAGTATTCTTGACTGGTGGTGTACAGGTGACATGCAACCTTAATGACCCACGTGTAGTAGATAGACTTTAAACCCCATTAACCAATCAACCAAAGCCTGTCTACTCTACACAACGAGTCAAGAATATCTAAAATACTGATTAATGTAAACTAGCAGTGAATATGCTGAGATTTACACATCTGTGTATATATACTGAGAGATGAATACCTCTTAGTGTCTATAGTATAATATCAAAAATAGATATTAAAGTATATACACAGTTATACACCGGTGTGTGTATGCAAAGATACGCATCTTTGAGTGCATACATACTGAGAGATGCTGAACAATCACTCTGAAAAAAATAGTGAAATTCCAAGCACTTTCGTGACTACTCCTTGATGATGTGAGAAGTCACGAAATCGCTTGGAATTTCACTATTTTGTCACAGTGGTTGTTCTGCATAATGTGATATCACCTGTTTACTGTGATCTTATTGCATACTGAGAGATATACACATTTCGTTGTATTGTACCTCTAGGGAGGAGAGTGGAGTGAGGCGACCTTCCTGTTGTAGCTGGTCCACCATACTGGGGTAAACAAGCTGTGTCCATCTCAGCTTCGAAGCTTCCACGCTTTTCATGAATCATTTGACCGAGTCGTCTCTTCTCAGCGTTTTATGTTCTGCGTGAACACGGGATTCATACACCGAGAGGTGTATGATTCTCCGTGTATACACCCAGAATTTAAACCCCATTGTAGATGTTAAAGTATTCCTCACTGGTGGTATGCAGGTTGGTTAACGGGGTTTGAAGCCTATCGACTACACGAGGGTCGTTAAGGTTGCGTGGTAACCTATCCACCACTAAATAAGAGTATTTTAATACCCATTCTATGAATTAAAACAAATTCTTAGTATATATACAGTGAGAGACAAATACGTCTCAGGGTATATACCCTGTAAGTCAACAGGTAACTTGCAGTCATGGTAACCCTCGTGTATTAGATAGACTTGAAACCCCATTAACTATGTTCAAGACTCACTGAAGCTGAATATTAGTCTCCTCCACCATACTGATACACATATATACACTGAGAAGTGCATATATATATATATATATATATATATATATATATATATATATATATATATATATATATATATATATATATAGACCTTGGGAGCGTGGAGAAAATGCAACAAGTTTCCTTAAAGAACTGGGTTCCAGACTCATCGACACCACCAGGGACCCAAGGGCAGCCACGTTCATGTTCCAGCGTCTCAGCGTGGCCATCCAGAGGGAAATGCATACTGCATACTGGGCTCGCGTCCGACTTCGGAGGAGCTGGAGGAGATTCATAATCTTTGATATATTGTACCATTTTATTCATGTTCATGTTTTCCATTGATGTATTCTGTCTATTAATAAAGCATTCCATCATCATATATAGGGGGTGGTAGGAGAATAAAATATTCAAACAGCTCCGGGGAGAACCTCGAGTTTTCCCTGAGGTACGTTTATCGTCTTCTCTGAGGATGAGGGTCCCCAATAAAGTTCTAGAGGTGGTACCTTTATCAATAAAAAAAAAAAAAAATATATATATATATATATATATATATATATATATATATATATATATATATATATATATATATATATATATATTCAAGTCGGCCGTCTCCCACCGAGGCAGGTTGACCCAAAAAGAAAGAAAATCCCCAAAAAGAAAATACTTTCATCATCATTCAACACTTTTACCACACTCATACATAATCACTGTCTTTGCAGAGGAGCTCAGATACGACAGCTGAGAATAGTCCCTCCCAGCTGCAACTATCCCAGACCCCTCCTTTAAAGTGCAGGCATTGTACTTCCCATTTCCAGGACTCAAGTCCAACTAAATCAATTAACTGGTTTCCCTGAATCCCTTCACAAAATGTTACCCTGCTGACACTCCAACAGATCGTCATGTCCTAAAAACCATTCGTCTCCATTCACTCCTATCTAACACGCTCACATATGCTTGCTGGAAGTCCAAGCCCCACGCCCACAAAACCTCCTTTACCCCTTCCCTCCAACCTTTTCTAGGACGACCCCTACCCCGCCTTCCTTCCCCTACAGATTTATACGCTCTCCAAGTCATTCTACTTTGATCCATTCTCTCTAAAGGACCAAACCACCTCAACAACCTCTCTTGAGCCCTTTGACAAATACTTTTAGTAACTCCACACCTTCTCCTAATTTCCCCATTCCGAATTTTCTGCATAATATTTACACCACACATTGCCCTTAGACAGGACATCTCCATTGCCTCCAGCCTCCTCCTCGCTGCAGCATTTGTAACCCATGCTTCACACCCATATAAGAGTGTTGGTACCACTATACTTTCGTACATTCCCTTCTTTGCCTCCATGGATAACGTTTTTTGTCTCCACAGATACCTCAACGCACCACTCACCTTTTTTCCTTCATCAATTCTATGGTTAACCTCATCCTTCATAAACCCATCTGCTGACACGTCAACTCCCAAATATCTGAAAACATTTACTTCTTCCATAATCCCTCTCTCCAATGTGATATCCAATTTTTCTTTATTTAAATCATTTGATACCCTCATCACCTTACTCTTATCTATGTTCACTTTTAACTTTCTACCTTTACACACTCTCCCAAACTCGTCCACTAACCTTTGCAACTTTTCTTTAAAATCTCCCATAAGCACAGTATCAACAGCAAAAAGTAACTGTGTCAAGTCACATTTTGCATTTAATTCTCCATAATTTAATCCCACCCCTCTCCCCAACACCCTAGCATTTACTTCTTTTACAACCCCATCTATAAATATATTAAACAACCATGGTGACATTACACATCCCTGTCTAAGACCTACTTTTACCGGGAAGTAATCTCCCTCTCTCCTACACACCCTATCCTGAGCCTCACTATCCTCATAAAAACTCTTTACAGCCTTCAGTAATTTACTACCTATTCCATACACTTGCAACATTTGCCACATTGCTCCCCTATCCACTCTATCATATACCTTTTCTAAATCCATAAATGCAATAAAAACTTCTCTACCTTTATCTAAATACTGTTCACATATATGCTTCACTGTAAACACTTGATCTACACATCCCCTACCCACTTTAAAGCCTCCGTGCTCATCTGCAATCCTACTCTCTGTCTTACCTCTAATTCTTTCAATAATAACCCTGCCATACACTTTACCTGGTATACTCAGTAAACTTATTCCCCTATAATTTTTACACTCTCTTTTATCCCCCTTCCCTTTATATAAAGGAACTATACATGCTCTCTGCCAATCCCTACTTACCTTCCCCTCTTTCATACATTTATTAAACAAAAATACCAATAACTCCAGCACTATATCCCCCCCTGCTTTTAACATTTCTGTCATGATCACGTCAGTTCCAGCTGCTTTACCACCTTTCATTCTATGTAATGCCTCACGCACCTCCCCCACACTCACATCCTGCTCTTCACTCCTAAACGATGTTGTACCTCCCTGGCCAGTACATGAAATTACCGCCTCCCTTTTTTCATCAACATTTTAAAGTTCCTCAAAATATTCCTGCCATCTACCCAATACCTCC
The DNA here is from genome assembly GCA_009830355.1 of Cherax destructor. NCBI lineage: Eukaryota > Metazoa > Arthropoda > Malacostraca > Decapoda > Parastacidae > Cherax > Cherax destructor. The sequence continues at coordinate 22,112 of WNWK01019775.1, read as the reverse complement.
AGCTACCCATCTACTAACTCCCCTACTCTGTTTTTAACTGACAAATCCATTCGTTCCCTAGGCTTTCTTACCTTGTTAATCTCACTCCAAAAATTTTCTTGTTTTCAGCAAAATTTCTTGACAGAGTGTCTCCCATTATTTCATCCGCTCTTCTTTTGCACTTTCTCACCACTCTCTTCACCTTTCGTTTACTCTCCATATACTCTGCTCTTCTATTAACACTTCTGTTTTGTAGAAACCTCTCATAAGCTACCTTTTTCTCTTTTATCACACCCTTTACTTCTTCATTCCACCACTCACTCCTCTTTCCTCCTGCACCCACCCTCCTATAGCCACAAACTTCTGCCCCACATTCTAATACTGCATTTTTAAAACTATCCCAAGTCTCTTCAAACCTCCCGTCCCCCACTACTCATACTTGCACTAGCCCACCTTTCTGCCAATAGTTGCTTATATCTCACCCTAACTTCCTCCTCCTTTAGTTTATACACTTTTACCTCTCTCTTACTTGCTGTTGCCATTTTCTTTTTGTCCCATCTACCTTTTACTCTAACTGTAGCTACAACCAAATAATGATCTGATATATCTGTTGCCCCTCTATAAACATGTACATCCTGAAGCCTACCTATCAACCTTTTATCCACCAATACATACTCCAACAAGCTACTTTCGTTTCGTGCTATATCATACCTTGTATATGTATTTATCCTCTTTTTCATAAAATATGTATTACTTATTACCAAACCTCTTTCTACACATAGCTCAATTAATGGTTCCCCATTTACATTTACCCCTGGCACCCCAAATTTACCTACTACTCCCTCCACAACATTTTTACCCACTTTAGCATTAAGATCCCCAACCACAATTACTCTCTCACTTGGTTTAAAACTCCCCACACACTCACTCAACATTTCCCAAAATCTCTCTCTCTCCTGTACACTTCTCTCTTCTCCAGGTGCATAAACACTTACTATAACCCACTTTTCATATCCAACCTTTATTTTACTCCACATAATCCTTGAATTTATACATTTATATTCCTTCTTTACCTGCCATAACTGATTATTCAACATTATTGCCACTCCTTCTTTAGCTCTAACTCTATTTGAAACCCCTGACCTAATCCTATTTATTTCTCCCCACTGAAACTCTCCTACCCCCTTCAGCTTTGTCTCACTTAAAGCCAGGACATCCAGCTTCTTTTCATTCATAACATCTACAATCATCTCTTTCTTATCATTCGCACAACATCCACGAACATTCAAACATCCCACTTTGACGGTTTTCTTCTTTTTCTTTTTAGTAAGCTATACAGGAAAAGGGGTTACTAGCCCATTGTTCCCGGCATTTTAGTTGACTTTTACAACACGCATGGCTTACGGAAGAAAGATTCTTATTCCACTTCCCCATGGATATGAAAGGAAAAACAATAAGAACAAGAACTATTAAGATAAAATCAAAGAAAACTCAGATGAGTGTGTATACATAAACGTGTACATGTAAGTAGAAGTAGCAAGACGTACCTGAAATCTTGCATGTTTATGAGACAGAAAAAAGACACCAGCAATCCTACCATCATGTAAAACAGTTTCAGGTTTCTGTTTCACAGTCACCTGGCAGGATGGTAGTACCTCCTGGGTGGTTGCTGTCTACCAACCTACTACCTACTATATATATATATATATATATATATATATATATATATATATATATATATATATATATATAAATATATATATATATATATATATATATATATATATATATATATATATATATATATATATATATTTATTTATATATATATATATATATATATATATATATATATATATATATATATATATATATATATATATATATATATATATATATATACTTTGTTCACACTCCAACAGCACGTCAAGTATTAAAAACCATTTTTAAAACAAAAAAAAAAAACAAAAAAAAAAATATATATATATATATATATATATATATATATATATATATATATGCTGAGAATTTAATCATTATTTTAGATATTAAAGTATTCTTGACTTTGTTTGTTTGTTGGGTTTATCAGGGCCACTGACAGCATTAGCCGTATCGAGCCCGACTTGTCGGTGGCACGAGGAAGATTTGTTGCCCAAGGCTGGGCGATGAGAGAAAAAGAACAAACGTTCCTCTGTCAATAGAGATAGAAACCTGAAGTTTCCAATTAGACTCGGTGGACGGCCTTGCCATGCACCAGCAGAGTGGGACGCCCACACCCCCGCCTGAGTTCATTAACCGCCTCCACACCAAATACCGTTAAAGAATTATCCGCAGAGCGGAAAAAATGGAGGTGGCTAAAAGCCGATGAACAGGTGCCCCTCCTATATAGTGCCGGGCGGGCAAAATAGATGAGGACAAGCGTCCCAGAGAGATCGAAGGAAATTTATCACCGATACTCAGGCGAGAGACAGACGTCCACACCCGACGAAGGCTGGCACAGAAGTCCGTATTCTTGCCTGGTGGTGTACAGGTGACATGCAGCACCCTCGTATAGTAGACTTGAAACCCGCCATTACTAATAATAATAATAATACTAATAATAATAAAAAAAAATTCTACAAATACATGTACAAGGTATACGCACCATAGCTGACATCAATGAAACTGCTATACATTAAGTTCCTTGTTATGCAGAGCATTTTCGCAAATTAGGTCAAAATTGTCCCCAGGATGCGACACACAAAAGTCCACTAACATCCAGGATGTGACCAACACCAGTCCACTAACACCCAGGATGCGACCCACACCAGTCCACTAACACCCAGGTACCCATTTTACTGATGGGTGAACAGGGACAGTTCGTGTCTCAAGAAAACACATCTTAATGATTCCAACCGTACCGGAGATCGACCCTAGACATCAGTGTGTGAGAAGAGTGCACTACCAATTGATATACAGGACACCAGCTTCTTCTACGAGTTGCTTAACGAAGATTCGACTTAGTTCACAAATCAATGAATCCTCCCTCTCTCTCCCTCTCCCTCTCCCTCTCTCTCTCTCTCTGTCGACAATTGCGGCTGAGTACTGGTTTGGTGGGGGTAATAGCAGTGGTTTTGGTGGGGGTGGTAGCAGTGGTTTTGGTGGGGTTAGTAGCACTGGTTTTGGGTTTTGATGGGGTGGTAGCAGTGGTTTTAGTGGGTGTAGTAGCAGTATAGTTTTGAGTTTTCGTGAGAGTGGTAGCAGTGGTTTTGGTGGGGAAGTACCACTGGATTTGGTGGGGCCGTAGCAGTGCTTTTGGTGTGGGTGGTAGCAATGGTTTTGGTGGGGTAGTAGCAGTGGTCTTGGTAGGGGTAGTAGCAGTGGTTTTGGTAGAGGTAGTAGCAGTAGTTTTGGTGGGGTGGTAGCAGTGGTTTTGGTGGGTGTTGTAGCAGTTGCTTTGGTGGGGGTAGTTGCAGTGGTCTTGGTGGGGGAATTGCAGCTGTTTTGATGGGGGCAGTAGCAGTGGTTTTGGTGGGGTTAAAAGCAGTGGTTTTGGTGGATTAGTAGCAATGGCTTTGGTGCGTTATTAGCAATCTTGTTGGTGGTTAGTAGCAGTTGTTTTGATGGGTTAGTAGCAGTGGATTTGGTGGGCTGGTAGCAGTGGTTTTGCTGGGTTAGTAGCAGTGGTTTAATGTGGGTTAGTAGCAATGATTTAGGTGGGTTAGTAGCAATGGTTTTGGTGGGTTACTAGCAGTGGTTTAGGTGGGTTACTAGCAGTGTTTTTTGTAGGTTAGTAGCAGTGGTTATGGTGGGTTAGTTGCAGTGGTTTTGGTGGGGTGGTAGCAGTGGTTTTGGTGGGTTAGTAGCAGTGGTTTTGGTGGGTTAGTAGCAGTGGTTTTGGTGGGTTAGTAGCAATGATTTAGGTTTGTTAGAAGCAATGGTTTCGGTGGGTTAGTGGCAGTGGTTTTGGTGGGTTAGTAACAGTGGTTTTGGTGGGTTAGTAGCAGTGGTTTTGGTGGGATGGTAGCAATTGTTTTGTTGGGGGTGGTAGCAGTGATTTTGGTGGGGTGGTAGCAGTGGTTTTGGTGGGTTAGTAGCAGTGGTTTTGTTGGGGTGGTAGCAGTTGTTTTGGTTGGCTAGTAGCAGTGGTTTTGGTGTGGTGGTAGCAGTGGTTTTGGTGGGGTGGTAGTAGTGGTTTTGGTGGGGTGGAAGCAGTGGTTTTGGTGGGGTGGTAGCAGTGGTTTTGGTGGGGTGGTAGCAGTGGTTTTTGGTTGGGTGGTAGCAGTGGTTTTGGTGGGGTGGTTGCAGTGGTTTTCGTGGGGTGGTTGCAGTGGTTTTTGTGGAGTGGTAGCAGTAATTTACTTATCTACAAACTTACTAATTTTTTTTTATATTTTATTAAAGTACAAGTATAACATACACATAACCCTTTAAAACAAGGGTAGATATACAATGTAAATTGCAAGAAGTACAAATTGCAAGCAATTGTCCCAGAACTGGGACCATGATATACATCGTACAAAAACAATGCAAATATAACAATAACTCGAATTACGTCAACATACCAAACTCCCACCAGGGATGCCCACGTAACCTAACATAATGAAAAGAAATCAATTACAATTAAATCCTAATCTAAACTCATAAGAACAATGAATAATGAAATACATCGTACATCTACAAAACATGAAATCAGTATATACTGTCAGTTAAAACAGCAAAACATTATACATAAATAACAGGAACAAAATTCATGTGCAATATACCCGTGCTCATAGATACAGTTCCCCTACAAAAATTACACCACTAGCACACACACCTATCATTGTATACATCATGAGGATCCCGACGGGTCCCAAGACCAACATTTCTGTGTCCCAAAACAAACACAAGAGTGATAAGAATACAAAAGACACAGCAAATCCCTTACAGGACAAAATAATCCCACTCACTCACACACTTCTTGCCTACAGACATATACAACATAACAGTAATACCCCCCGACTAGATCCCCATATGTTAACCAACTTTCCCCATCCCCCACGCACAATCACACTGTTCCCAGTACTCATAGTCTTCGATCCACAAACCCACCCCTTCCCTGGGAGACCAGCCCATCGACACCCCTGACACACTCACAAAGTCCATAAATCCCTCATGGTGAAGTCCCTCTACCCCACCAGAAAATCCCTTACCCACCTCCCCCCATATAGGTTCCTATTACGGCATTTCGTCCTATAAAAGGCTGCAGTCAGTGCCATCAGACGTTCCCCTAACCCTTTATCCCTCATTGCCCATGAAATAAAAACAAAATCCGCTACCACATACGCCACTGCTCTCGGAACCCCAACTCCCACCCCACCCACATCCAAACTGAGCACTCTCAACACTGACAATCCTCCCCCACACCAAACAAATCACACGCCCCAACAATTCCCTCACAACACCCAAATGCTCACAGAAGTATACGACATGAAATGCCATTTCATCCACCCCACATTCTCGACACACCCCATCCACCCAAAGTCCTCTGTTACGTAAGACCACACCCGACTGCAGGATCCCATGGAGAAACCGGAACAATACCTCCCTCACACATGGTCGTACGCGCAATCTCTTTAGCCTCCCCCAAATGTCCTTCGAAGCATACAGAGGGTATACCCCTTCCACCACCACCACCTCCCTAGACCTCACCACCTCTCAATGGCCCTGATCATCATGTGCATCAGATCCCTAACAAAAAGTAAAACCCGTAACATGTCCACACAGTCTTCAAATCCCGACCTCCCCACCACCTCCTTACATCCTCATGCGGAAGGCCTATCCCCTCCCTACCACCCTCTGGTACCCTCGCTTCACATAAACACTCTTTAATCTGCATTCTAAGGAATCAACCCCAGCTCTCTCTGACGTAATGGGAGCGTTACCACCCCCCTTCTTAACCAATCACAACCCGATCCCCAAAAAAACGAAAAACTCTAAACAACAACTTCTGAACATCCCTCTGCACCAAAGGGTACATTGCTGCTACTTTCTATATTTCACTATATAGTAGCACATTAACCACTATTACCCTTTGGTGCAGCGTGAGATGTGACGGCCGCAAACCATCTAATCTACCCAAAAATCGATTCACTACACTCACAGAATTAAGCTCCCTTGCATTCCTCATATACACCACACCACAAATTTTCACTCTATCCACTAAACACCACCTCCCATTAACATGCCCTCCTACCATCCCGTCCCAGTCCCCAGTCCCCATAAACTTCGACTTATCCACATTCACTTTCATACCCGTCGCCTCCCCAAAAACATCCACGACCCTCCCTACACGCCCCAATCCCTCCCCTCCCCACGAGGATTGTCGTATCATCCACATAACCTACAATGCCTGGACTCCTAACACCCAAATCCACCCTCATCCTCACCTGCACAGACTCCTCCACTGCCCTATAAAACGGGTTCTGCACACACAAACAAATTGTGATAGAAGACAACCCTGGCGTAAACCCCTACTCATCTGAAAACGCTGCCCCACCCTCCCATTCACCTGCACACACATACTCGCTCCCCAGTACAAAGTTTGCACCCAACACACTATCTCTTCACCGAACCCCTGCCATTTCATAATCCTCCTCAACGCTTCAAGTTCCACACTATCATATGCCGCCCTCCAATCCAGCGCTAACCCCCATCCCCTTCCTCTTGCTTACTCTCAATAAACCCCCTAATGACCCCATGCCCCACATACATTGACCTTCCTGGCACCCCATACTGACCCCCAACAATAACCTTATCCATGACCCCTTTCAATCTATTGCCTAATATTTTTGCAAAGAACTGATAGTCTGTGCACATAAGTGAAATAGGCCTGTAGTCCCTCACCATCGTCTGACTGTCCCATTCGGTCCCAAAACCACTATTGCCGTTGCTTGTAAATCCCCCAAAACACCCCTCTCCTTTATGACATTTAACAACCTCACTAAAAACCCCTTTAAAACACCCCAATGTTGTATATAAAAGTCACTCGGCAATCTGTCTATCTCTGGTGCCTTACCCCTACTCATACTCATCAATGCCATCCATACCTCCTCCTCCACGTTATCTCCACTCAACCCCTCCCTATTCCCCCTCTCAAGCCCACATTGCACCCATATCCTTTAAAGCCCCTCTTGCACACCACCACTCCTCATATATATGACCCATACCAAGCATCTACATACAGCCCCATACTCTCTGTTGTTACTAACTCTTGCCCCACCCCATACCCCACAATTCCCTCATGCACTCGCAACCCTACCATTTCCATAGCTTTGCACTGACATGCCTGCCCTTGCAGGACACACGCTGATGGTGTGTCACCCCATACCCCCTCCTCTAACCCACCCATTTCCCTTGCTGCATCAAACAGTTCATTTTGCAAAACCCTGATGTTGTCCTTCAACCGCTCTTTTTCCACAACAGGGTATGCCGCACTCTCTCCCATAACAATTCCTTAACTGTTCCTCAAGATACCTGATAAGCCAATATGCAAGCTGATTTTCCTCCCTCCCCGCCTAACATAGAATTCCCATATCTTGCACTTAGCAACATTGTCCCACCAATTCAACAAATCCCATCCACACTCACTCGAACTACAACCGTTCCCATAGACACTCAAATGTATCCCTCCCCTCCCTCTCATGAAGCAACCAGACATTTAATTTCCAATAACTCCCATACCTGTGAGGGAGTCCCTCCCACCCCAATTCCACCAAAACCTCCTTGAAGTCTAAAAAAAAACCACTTCCAACACACGCACCTTCTGCACTTCCACTCTCCTAGTCACGTATAACCGATCCAGCCATGCTGCATAACCACTCCTCTCGAATGTGTGTTCTACTTCCCATGCAGCACCTCCCCCCACATCCACCAGCCCCACCCCATGTAACAGATCCCCTAACAAAACTGAACAATACCCCGCCCCCTGTGGTTCCACATCCCCACGACGTGTCACACAGTTCCAATCACCACCTATTACCGCAATCGCAGGTAGTGATTGTAGGTGATAAACTAACATCCCTCACAAAATCATTCTTTATCCTACCATCCCCCTTTGCCGGACCATAAATACACACAAAGGTCACCCTATCTCTCCCCCACAATCCAACCACCCTTAACACCCCCCTCCCCAACAAAGGGGCTAGTCTCCCTTATTAATATAGCCACACCCCTTTTAATCTCAAGGAGTGTGCAGCAAAAACATTGTACCCTTCTACCAGTAACTTACCTCCTGGTTTGTGTTTATGTTCCTGCACAAAAACCATGTCTATACTATTCCTCACCAAATACTCATGGAACCATTCACGCTTCATCTTGTCACACAAACCATTAATATTCACAGTGAAACACTTGAAACTGACAATGGGGGTTTACCTTTAGGCACTGGCACTGCCCGATCCCCTGTCCCCTGAATACTACCTTGGTCACCCTCAGACCTTCGTGTACCACATTTCATCGGTCTCTGTCCCTTGGAACCACAAACACCACCCCTCGCTACGTCTGCCCATATCTTTTTGCTTGGACGTTGTCCTGGTGAGAGCACGTCGTCCATGTCAGATTGGGCCACTCTCTTCCGTGACATACTTTCCTCGTCCATGGCCACTTCCTGAAGGCTGTCGATGTGCACATCCGCCTCCATTTGATGCAGTCTCATTGTGGCTGCTACATTTGCCTCAGGCAGTCCATCCACTGCAGTGTCTCTGTCCTCCGCCGACACCAAGTCAGCTGCAATTCCTTCCATACACACCTCACCTGGGGTGCTCAACAGGTCCTACAACACCGTAACAAATGCAGCCTCCACTTCCCTGTCAGTAACAGACATCACTCCTCCCACATCTCCTGGGTCCTGGCTCGATGATCTTGTAGCCCCCGGTAGAGTCGCACAACCATCCCCTAACAACTCCGACCTGTCGACCTCTGCACTCCAAGCCTTACTCGATGAATTTGTTGCCGTCCCGGTCTCCTCCATCTCCTCACGTTGCAGTGGAGCCTCTATTCGACTGCCTGCATCCCTAGGGCCCTGCCTTCGACCACACTGCACAGCAATGTGATCATAAGCCCCGCACACTCTACAGGTGCGACGTTTCCCAGCATAGTTGACCATCACCTGAGTCCTGAAGTCGTCTAACTGTATATAGGATGGGATGGGGTGGCGTAACATCATTTTCAACGTGAATGTACCTTCTGGCATACCTTCATATGTCCCTTCCAACCATCTTCCCAGCGTCACCGTATGTACTGTTCTGTATCTGTCAAAAACAGCCCTCAAATCAGACTCATCTGCCTCAAAAGAGACGTTTCTAATTTTAACCCTGGTATAGTACCGGGATACATCGTGAAGGCACACCGTCACTGCTGAATTTACGTCAATATTGACCTCCTGGAACCTGCCGACGACCCTCTCATAAACATTGGTGTTGCAAAGCCTAACGAATATCATATATGCACCATTTAAAGCCACCCCATACAATTCTTCATTCTCAATTCCATAAATGTCTCTTATTATGGCAGGTAGTAGAACAGGAGCATTCTGGCCATACAGCCCACGAACCATCTGAATGCACACTGTATTTACTCGCCGGCGACCCATCTGTGCCATTTTGTGATAACGATGATGTCTCAAGTCGCCATTAGGGGCAGGCTGATCACACGTCCGCTCGCCTCCAAGGTTGAGCGACGAATACAAACTTACTAATTATTAATTTATTAAATTACTTATTAATTTTCTAAATGTGGTGTCCTGTAGCTCACACATTCAGGTCCCTGGTTCGATCCCCGGTACCGGTAGAAACATTAGGGCATGTTTTCTTAAGACACTTGCTATCTATGTTTGTAGACAGCCTATACTCCGTTCCTCTCATATTTTGTGGCACTCCAGTTCCGCGAAATATGAGGCCTACCTATGTCATTCTGCGCTGCCATGTTTCTGCCTCACTCATGCAGCAGACCTCCTAGGATCAAGTGCTCCCACAAGGGTTGGTTCTGGTTTCCGGTCCCCTCACGCTCTGTCCGTGTACCTACACCTTTCGAACAATAAATACAGTCTAGTCTACGGCCGTATCTCTTCACCTACGCTACCATCTACTGCACTAGACCTGAAAGAAGTAAATCAAGAATAACAATTACAGTGGTGGAAGCGGTGTTTCACGGCAGAGTGAGCTTTGTTCTCGTAGTGTAGGGGACCATCCGACCAGCCGATCATCCGTGATCATCCAGTTCATCCGCTGGCTTGTAGCGTCATCTGTCGTCTCCAGCATCTCGTACGTGCCTGAGATAGATCATTGTCCTTGATTTTTCCACAAAATCGGGACATAGGCGTCACGGCATCATCTCAGCTCTCCAGCCTGAAGCAGTCACATGTGCATCCATCTCCCACTCTACAACTCTCCAGCGTTCTCCTATATCCTTCTCCTCCATCCAGCAGCGTCCCTACGCCCTTCCTACAGCTACAAGAGACGCGAGGTGAGGTCGTTTTGGGTGTGTCAGTGTTGTGTACCCACGCACGCCTACCTCAGGGCGTGGTTGCCTGCCTACCCCACACCACCATTCATCGCCTCTCCACTCCTCCTGCTACGATTCTACGCTCCTATTATCACCTCGCCATCTCTGTGTTGTCTTCTCCAAGTTTTTCATGAAGCCATTCTCGGCTTACCACGTGGGAACCCAGCTGGCTTGTCCCAAGCCAAGCGCCAGCAGTGTTCCCCGCGACTCGTTCCTGTTCTGTAATCAACACCCTTCCAGCCAGAACAGTGATGTTTTTTTTTTTAAACTTGGTATCTCATAACTTTCCCCCAGTGAAAACTGTAAAGTAATTTTTTTTTTTTACACTTGATTGCAGTCCCTTGCAGTAATACCTTGTATCCTGCATAGTTCTGTTTGGTGTAGTAGTTTCCCCGTGTCCGTCGGCGTTTCCCAAAGCCACAGTCAGCAGCGCACTCAGACACATTCCCGCTACCAAGAACGACACAATAATCTTCTAAACAATGGTGGAAGCGGTGGTCGCAGCTGATGTGTTCGCCCCAAAGAGGGTAGGGAGAGGAATGAAGTCATCTTCACTTCATCAGTCTCTACAAGAAGCATCCATCTCTCAACGAGTTATCCTGATGTCGTGTCTGCAAATCTCAGCATCCAGACACAGGTACATGCAGGATCCAGGCCGAAATTTGTCTAATTCTCCAAGAAATGGCGTCACTGACTCTACGCACAGTGTCCCACGCTGTTTCTCAGTCATGTGCTCAGCCTTGCCAGCATGTTCTGCTGTTGTTGTTCAGCTCAGCACTGCTATTTTAGCAAGTCAGAGGTGAGTTTGTGGTGATTTCAGCATGCAGTGGGACCGTGTTTCCCTCTTGTGGTGTATGGGTGAGGGAGGTAGGTGCGCGGCCCTGTCTCTCACCATACATGCTCGCCGTAGTGTATGCCACACACTCTACTCACTGCTCTCACTTCCTCTGTGCCATGTTTCCTGTGAATTTCATTGTGAATTTTTGCCAGAGCTGTGTATCTGAGTGCCCAAGGCCACTCGAAGCCACGTGATCACCAAGCCACGTGGGATGTGATCACAAAGCCATGTGGGTTACCAAGCCACATGCTGTGGTCTGCTGCCGCATCAACCCATGACGTCACCATGCTGCTGATGTCACCACGATGCTGCCTGACTCCACTGACATCACACACGATGCTGCCGACTCCACTGACATCACTACAATGCTGTCTGACTCCACTGACGTGACTCGCGATGTCACCCCATGACATCCATCACGACGTCACTCCACTGATGTCACTCGCGATGTCATCCCATGACATCTGTCACGACGTCACTCCACTGATGTCACTCGTGATGTCACCCCATGACATCAATCACGACGTCACTCCAGGACGTCACCATGATGCTGCCTGACGTCACTCGCGATGTCACCCATGACATCACCTTACGACGTCACGCCTGACATCATCAGATGATGTCACGTACTAGTGTGAAGTGCATTTTATTTTCATTATTGTCGAGAAGTTTGAGAGAAGATATGTCGAGTGTTCATTAATTCCTCTCAGTCGCCGGCGACCCATCTGCGCCATTTTGTGATAGCGACGATGTCTCAAGTCGCCAGTAGGGGCAGGTTGATCGCACGTCCGCTCGCCTCCAAGGTTGAGCGACGAATACAAACTTACTAATTATTAATTTATTAAATTACTTATTAATTTCCTAATATGCGGTGTCCCGTAGCTCACACATTCAGGTCCCTGGTTCGATCCCCGGTACCGGTATAAACATTAGGGCGTGTTTTCTCAAGACACTTTGTACTATGTTCACTATGATAAGTCATACCTGGTTTTAAGTCATTACACCTGCTGATCCATGTTCACCTAGAAGTAAGTAGGTCCTGGAGATTGTCACTTATACTTATATTCATATTACCTATCAGTAAGAAAGGGTAACCTTTGTGTTACGGCCTTTATGGTAAAACAATCCAGTGTAGTTCTAGTCGGAGGACAACTGCAAGCTAACAACCTAGCTTTGATAGCAACTCTCAGCTAACAACTAGCTGTAGCTTACTACATGATCCAGCTAACATAGTTGATAGCTGTATACACTAAGCTAACAACTTAGCTGGAAGCTGGATGCACTTCCAAGCTACGTACATGATCAGTGACACTTTCCACTAAATTAGTTGTTACTGGGTCAGTGAACTTTCCAAGTAAATTAGTTGTGTTATGACACTGAAGTTTTGATAGCTCATGACAAATAACAACTTATGCTTGACTAGCGAGGACGTACACTGCTCCAAGCTAACAACCTAGCTTGGGGTAGCTGGGGTCACGTGACACTGCTCCAAGCTAACAACTTAGCTTGGGTAGCTGGGGTCACGTGACACTGCTCAAGCTAACAACTTAGCTTGGGGTAGCTGGGGTCACGTGACACTGCTCCAAGCAACAACCTAGCTTGGGTGTAGCTGGGGTCACGTGACACTGCTCCAAGCTAACAACCTAGCTTGGGAGTAGCTGGGGTCACGTGACACTGCTCCAAGCTAACAACCTAGCTTGGGAGTAGCTGGGGTCACGTGACACTGCTCCAAGCTAACAACCTAGCTTGGGAGTAGCTGGGGTCACGTGACACCGGGGGTGTAGGTGAGCACAGAAGTGGAGTTAAACTCTACACACAAGAGGTTGGATTGTTATACAATTATTTAGCGTCTTTACATGAACCAGTAAATATTATACACATACATATATATATAATTGCCTGAATAACTTAGAGGACCCACATAATCATGATGATAACCGATAATAATACAAGGTCACACATTTACAATTTACCTAGTAAAGGAAATGAGCGATGTAATATTAAATAAGACCATAAGGATGAAAAAGAGCGTTGATAACGCAACACTGGGTGTTAGTGGACGGGTGTGGGTCGCATCCTGGGTGTTAGTGGACTGGTGTGGGTCACATCCTGGGTGTTAGTGACTGGTAAGGGTCGCATCTTGTGTGTTAGTGGACTAGGTGTGTGTCACATACTGGGTGTTAGTGGACTGGTGTGGGTAACATCCAGGATGTTAGTTGACTGGTGTGGGTGGCATCCTGGGTGTTAGTGGACTGGTGTGGGTGGCATCCTGGGTGTTAGTGGACTGGTGTGGGTGGCATCCTGGGTGTTAGTGGACTGGTGTGGGTGGCATCCTGGGTGTTAGTGGACTGGTGTGGGTCGCATCTTGGGTGTTAGTGGACTGGTGTGGGTCACATCCTTGGTGTTAGTGGACTGGTGTGGGTGGCATCCTGAGTGTTAGTGGACTGGTGTGGGTCGCATCTTGGGTGTTAGTGGACTGGTGTGGGTCACATCCTGGGTGTTAGTGGCTTGTTGTGGGTGGCATCCTGGGTGTTACTGAACTGGTGTGGGTAGCATCCTGGGTGCTAATGGACTGGTGTGGGTGGCATTCTGGGTGTTATTGGACTAGTGTGAGTCACATCCTGGGTGCTAGTGGACTGGTGTGGGTGGCATTCTGGGTGTTATTGGACTGGTGTGGGTCACATCCTTGGTGTTAGTGAACTGGTGTTGGTCGCATCTTGGGTGTTACTGAACTGGTGTGGGTAGCATCCTGGGTGTTAGTGGACTGGTGTGGGTCGCATTCTGGGTGTTAGTGGACTGGTGTGGGTCACATCCTGGGTGTTAGTGGACTGGTGTGGGTTGCATCTTGGGTGTTTCTGGACTGGTGTGGGTCGCATCCTGGGTGTTAGGTTAGGTAACGTTCGTCAGGAAACAGGACAAGTGTTTCCTGACGTGAGTCTGAGTCTTAGATAATGATCCGCAGTTGGAGCTTTTGGTCATCTGACTGAGGCCTTCAGCTGACTTACCGGTCCACCCCTTTAAAAATTATGGTCAGTTATAACCATTTTTCCTGGGTGTTAGTGGACTGGTGTGGGTCGCATCCTGGGTGTTAGTGGACTGGTGTGGGTGGCATCCTGGGACAAAACTGACCTAATTTGCGGTAAATGCTTAGCATAACAAGGGTTTTTCTATATATTAGTATGTCATTGATGTCACCTATGGTCTGTATACCTTGTGCTTGCACTGGTAGTAAATAAAGATATTATTATTTTTATTGTAATTAACTTAACGTACTTACTAACTTATTTACTTAACAACTGCAAGAAAAGTTTAAATTACAACTTAAATTCTTACAATAAATTTGAAGCTAAGGGAACTCTATTATTTAAACAATTGTTTATTTATAAAAAAAATATAACCATAACAAAAAATGTTTTTATTAAGCTAAGAAAAGGAATTAACAAAAAAGAACTTAATAAAAGTTATCAAAGGAACTGAAAGTTTATAAACACTTGCATAAAAATAAACAGTCCTTGTAATTATAATTATTATTTGCTTTATATAATCTGAAATTTTGTTTAAATTATAAAATATATTCATACGGTTAGGATTAGTCCTGACTTTTTCTTCGACTGCAGCTCTTCCTCTCACCGGCTATTCTTCGTCTGTTTCCCCTCGCCCCTAGTGGGTCCTTACCTGTGAATCCTTGAACTGAACTAAATTATATATAAAAAATATAGTTTTAATAGACCATAATTTTTAAACGGGTGGACCGGTAAGCCAGCGAAAGGCCTCGGTCAGATGACCAAAAGCTCCAACTACGGGTCATCATCTGACTAAGACCCGCGTCAGGAAACACCTGTCTGGTGTCCTGACGAACCTACCCTACCTTTAAATTATAAAAGTTGAGAGGCGCTCACCCTGCATCCAAGCTGCACGTAAACAAAGCTCTCATTAGGCCTCTCATTTTTTACTCTCCTCTTGCTATGTCGCTAGTTGCTAAGACAAACAACATTAAGCTTCAGCGTATTCAAAACCGAGCATTACGTTGGGTGTTGGGAGTGAAATGGGATGATTATGCAACCAGTGAATCTCTCCACCTCAGGACTAACACTCCAGCTTTGAACGTGTTTTGGAAGACACTTTACGATAGACAAATTGACAGACTTGAAACTTACCATGATCACTGGACTGACTATTTAGACACCTCTATTAAACGACCTTACAATGATGTCAATCTCTTCCAAGCTCTGTATGAACCTGCTCCTCCCCCTCGATACACTTAATTCATGCATTTTCTCTTTTTCCACTTATACCTTAACTCTCATGCTTTCCTAATTTAATACTATAATGTACTACTCTTAAATCTTTGTTACTTACTCACCTCTACCTGCCATTCCCATGGAGGGTCGTCCTTGTGCAGTTTTCCATGGAGCAGTTTGTCGATGTCCTTTGAGCCCCCGACCTCCTGCCTTTGCCCGATTTGAGCACCCAGTCTTGCAGTTGATAGCGAGAGAGATGTCAGTTGTTTTTGATGTTGAATTAAAGCTTTACAATGACTAGCGGTTGGGTTTAGTCCTGACTCTTTTTCTTAATCTACATCACTTCCTCTCCCCCCACTTATTCTTCGCCTGTCCCCACTTTCCCCTCGCCCCATGTTGGTTCTTACCTGTGAGTCCTTTGTTCGCTTTTTAATTTATAATAGATTCTTTCCCTGGCTCCCGCACTGGCAAGACATTGACGCTCTTGACTGTAGCCCTGCTTCAATCAGTTGCCTTGCGATCCCCGTGCTGGGAGAGGCTTTATTCCTCACTGACTTGGTGTTTCTATTTCTCTGTGGACTACAGTGCTCTTGGACATTCTTCACATTCAGCATCGGGATTTCGTACATCACTGGCCGCCTGCCCTGGGGCAGACCCTCGACCTCTGCACACCTGCTGCTGGTTGAAGTCTTCACACCTCATCCTCCAGGCTGTCGTCTGTTGACCCATTTTTCAAAGGCTGGACCCCGACTCTTCTGCACATAGTGCATGTGTATCCATTGGCAAACAGTTGACCTCGTCTCCAGTTTCGGTGTGACGGCATCTCTAAGAACGTTGTTTTTTTTTTTGACAGCTTTTTTTAACCAATATCATTTTTTGGTGTCACAAGGGTTAGATCTCTTTTGTGCCGTAATCTTCCAAGTGGCCAGTCACACCCCCTTCACTGAGGTGGTCAAAGATACCCACACAGTGGATAGGTGCGACTACACCACTTGGAAGACACCAGCACCTTTCTCTATTCTCTAGACTCTTCCTTCCTTTCTTCTGGGCCAGATTGACCTGCACCTGCGTCGATAGGAGTATTCATCTGGCTGGTGCCCGTGGCTGTAGTCCAAGTGATTTACGCACGGGAAGCCTACTCTTGGCAGGTACATTACAACATGTCCCTTCAGGACCTCACGCTTGACCCACCATAACGAGCCAATCCGACCAATTGCTCCATCTCCAACTGTGTTGTTGTCACCATGGCAACTGCAAAGAGACCTCGTCCACCGACCTTGGCCCTTCTGAAATATTCTAAATCTGATAAAGACTCTATAGACTATGCCTCCACCATCTTTAACATCACTCAAACTCCCATGATTAAGGTCATCAAGATAACACTGGTGTTAAAGTCAATCTTGCTCCTGTAAATTTTGACGTTTGCACCAGTAAAGAGGTTCGTGCAAAGCTCTCTCAAGCAGGTTTTGCTATTGATTGGGCTCCCGACCACAAGGCCAGGAGCACAGTTGTGGCGAAATATGTCGACTCTTCTCTTCTTGATGTCTATGACCAACAAAACTAACATTTCTAAAAATCAAATGCTCAACACCAGCTGAAGCTGATACCTTTTTTAAACATAGCATTCTTGCCAAATATTTTCATATTCCCGCTACTTCCGTGTTCCTGCCTAGCTATGTCCCCGTCTTGCAATGCTATAAATGCTTTGGTTTTGGGCATTTGAAGGATACTTGTGCAAACCAGCAGATATGTTCAAAGTGTTCTTCCCCTGGACATCACTGGAGCAAATGCTCCAATGATAACAAATGCCTCAACTGCTCTCAGGCACCTTGTGCTACTTATTTTCAGTGTCATTCCCGCAAGAACCATGTCTCCTCCTTGCGCCAAGATCAACCCCTCAACCTCCCAAATCCTGTTTTGAGTCAGTACACGCAGTCTCAGCCCCCTCTCTCCACATCTGTCCCACCAGCCCAGTCTTTCCCTCCTTCCACTTCTACATCCTTTTCTGAATCATCTCCTTCCTATGCTGATGCTGTCCTCAATTCTCTCTCTACAGTTTCTGCAACGTCCAAGCGATCCTCAGTTCTTGAGACAATAGTGTTCACTGCTCTTCATTGTGCTAAAAGATTTGAAGAAGCTCATTACCCCACTCTCCTAAATGATCTAAAAGTCAACAATTTTGAAACTATCGTTTTTCCTCCGGAAAATACCTGGGTGACTAATACCCAGGTATTTTCTTATTGCTAGGGGAACAAGGATAGAAGTGTTAGGTGACTAATTCTCTGGTACCTACTTACTGAAAGGTGAGCAGTGACAGCAGGTGTAAGGTAACTAACATCCAGGTACGTACATGCCAGGGCAACAGGGACAGCAGGTGTAAATTGAATGACACCCAGGTACCTACTTACTGCTAGGTGAACATTGATGATACGTGTGAGGTGTCAAACACCCAGGTACCTACTTAGTGCTAGGTAAACAGTGATAGTAAGTATATGTTGACTGACACCCAGGTACCTACTAACTGTTATGTGAAGTGACAGCAGCATAAGGTAACTAACACCTAAGTACATACCTACTGCTAGGTGAACAGTAATAGCAGGTGTAAGGTGACTAACACCTAGGTACCTACTTATTGATAGGTGAACAGTGACTGCAGGTGTAAGGTGACTAACACTATGGTACCTACTTACTGCTAGATGAATAAGAAAGTAGGTGTAAGGTGAATAACACCCAGTTACCTACTTACTGCTAGGTGAACAGTGACAGCAGGTGTCTTAAGAAAACACGACCAATGTTTCCACCAGTACCGAGGATCGAACCATGGACCTCAGTGTGTGAGGAGTGCGCTACCAACCCAGCCACATACATGAGCTGGTTTTCTTATTGTACACTAATACATGTTAAGTTCTGATCTTTAAGTTTTATTATCAAAATAATGTATATTTTGAATTTACTTAATTAAAATATATCTTTATAAGTCAATTGGAAGTTAACAAACCATACCACGGGTGGGGTTCGAACCCGCGGTCAGAGAGTTTCAAAACTCTAGACCGTCGCGTAAGCCACTAGGCCAGCTAGCTTCAATAGGATTCATCCAACTAGGTATATTTCTACACCATAGGAAGGTTAGCATAGGCACCACTGTGTCCACAAATGCAAGTTTTTACAGACGAATCTCCCGCTAGCTGGCCTAGTGGCTTACGCGACGGTCTAGAGTTTTGAGACTCTCTGACCGCGGGTTCGAACCCCACCCGTGGTATGGTTTGTTTGCCATCGTGTCATTACGATTTCGTGAGTCATGTGGACGGCTTTGAGGGGGACTTGAGCTAGAGTTCGTCACGGCCATGCTAGCGGGAGATTCGTCTGTAAAAACTTGCATTTGTGGACACAGTGGTGCCTATGCTAACCTTCCTATGGTGTAGAAATATACCAAGTTGGATGAATCTTATTGAAGCTAGCTGGCCTAGTGGCGTACGCGACGGTCTAGAGTTTTGAGACTCTCTGACCGCGGGTTCGAACCCCACCCGTGGTATGGTTTGTTTGCAATCGTGTCATTACGATTTCGTGAGTCCATTGGAAGTTTTTTTAAATACAGAGAAAAAATATTATTTTTCCATCCACTGATCTACCCTAGCATCAACTGATCTACCCCAGCATCAACTGATCTACCCCAGCATCCGCTGATCTACCCCAGCATCCACTGATCTACCCCAGCATCCGCTGATCTACCCCAGCATCCACTGATATACCCCAACATCTGCTGATCTACCCCAGCATCCACTGAACTGCTCCAGCATCCACTGATCTACCCCAGCATCTCCTGATCTACCCCAGCATCCACTGATCAACTCCAGAATCTACTGATCTTCCCCAGCATCCATTGATCTATTTAGCATCCACTGATCTACCCCAGCATCCACTGAACTGCTCCAGCATCTCCTGATCTACCCCAGCATCTCCTGATCTACCCCAGCATCTGCTGTTCTATTTAACTTCCACTGATCTACCCCAGCATCAATTGATCTACCCCAGCAGCATCCATTGATCTATCCCAGCAGCAGTCATTGACCTACCCCAGCAGCAGTCATTGATCTACCCCAGCAGCAGTCATTGATCTACCTCAGCAGCAGTCATTGATCTACCCCAGCAGCAGTCATTGATCTACCCCAGCAGCAGTCATTGATCTACCCCAGCAGCAGTCATTGATCTACCCCAGCAGCAGTCATTGATCTACCCCAGCAGCAGTCATTGATCTACCCCAGCAGCAGTCATTGACCTACCCCAGCAGCAGTCATTGATCTACCCAGCAGCAGTCATTGATCTACCCAGCAGCAGTCATTGATCTACCCCAGCAGCATCCATTGATCTATCCGCAGCAGTCATTGACCTACCCCAGCAGCAGTCATTGATCTACCCCAGCAGCATCATGATCTACCCCAGCAGCAGTCATTGATCTACCCAGCAGCATCACTGACCTACCCGCAGCAGTCATTGATCTACCCAGCAGCGCTTGATCTACCCCAGCAGCAGTCATTGATCTACCCAGCAGCATCCATTGATCTATCCCAGCAGCAGTCATTGATCTACCCCAGCAGCAGTCTGATCTACCCAGCAGAGTCATTGATCTATCCCAGCAGCAGTCATTGATCTACCCCAGCAGCAGTCATTGACCTACCCAAGCAGCATCCATGGAAATACCACAGCATCCAATGATCTACCTCAGCATCCACTGATCAACTCCAGAATCTACTGATCTTCCCAAGCATCCATTGATCTATTTAGCATCCACTGATCTACCCCAGCATCCATTGATCTACCCAAGCAGCATCCTTTGATCTACCCCAGCAGCATCCATTGATCTACCCAGCAACCACTAATCTAACCCAGCATCCACTGATCTTATCCAACATCCACTGATCTACCACAGCATTCACTGATCTATACCAGCTTAAACTGATCTTATCCAGCATCCACTGATCTACCCCAGCATCCACTGATATACCCCATATTCCACTGATCTACCCCAGCATCCACTGATCTACCCCAGCATCCACTGATCTACCCTAGCCTAAACTGAGCTTATCCAGCATCCAGTGATCTACCCCAGCATCCACTGATCAACTCCAGAATCTACTTATCTTCCCCAGCATCCATTGATCTATTTAGCATCCACTGATCTACCCCAGCATCCATTGATCTACCCCAGCAGCATCCTTTGATCTACCCCAGCTGCATCCATTGATCTTCCCCAGCAACCACTGATCTAGCCTAGCATCCACTGATCTGCCCCAGCATCCACTGATCTACCCCAGCATCCACTGATCTTATCCAGCATCCACTGATCTACCACAGCATCCACAGATCTACCCCAGCGTCCACTGATCTACCCAAGCCTAAACTGATCTTATCCATCATCCACTGATCTACCCCAGCACCAACTGATCTACCCAAACATCCACTGATCTACCCCAGCATTAACTGACCTCTCCTAGGACTTTCCAACCGCACAATTGAGTGATAAGAACCTGGGAGAGTTAATGTCAGAGAATCTCACATTAATGTCAGGAAAATGTCAGGATGGATAATGAGAATCCTCAAAATGACTGGATAGATAACGAGAACCTTCAAAACTAGGAATGCCAAGCCATTGCTAATTCTCTTCAAATCGATTGTTCTCTCTTGGTTGGAATATTGATGAACATTAGCGGATCCTTACAATGCAAGTGATATTGTAGACCTGGAGAACATACAGTGAACTTTCACTACATATATAAGTACAATATAACACCTAAATTACTTGGAATGGTTTAACTCATATGCCCTGTACTCCTTGGAATGCAGGAGAGAAAGATACATCATAATATACACTTGGAAAACCCTAGAGAGACTACGCATGTGGTGCAACATTCCTTCAATGAAAAGCAGAGGCGCCACGAATACGCTAAGAGAGAACACAATAAGTGTAAGATGTCCAAGACTGTTATATTGCCTTCCAGCATACGTAAGGGTGATTATCAATAGACCACAGGCTGTCTTCAAGACCCTTATATGTCTTCAAAGCCACTGGCCATCTTCAAATGCCCTAGTTGTCTTCAATACCCCTGGCTGTCTTGTAGAGGGAATTGGATAAGTACCTAAAGTCAGTACCCGACCAGTCGGGTTGTGATTACTAATTCGGTTTGCGTGCGGCCAGCAGTAACAGCGTGGTTGATCAGACCCTGATGCACCACGTAGCCTGGTTATGGAAAATTAAAATACTATACGTACAGTTGGAGCTAAAACAATGATAAAATTTGATCAATAATTTATGTATTTAATATACAATATTTATATATTATATAACTTTTTCAAAACATTGGTTTTTATTGAAAATTTTGCGGACAATTCTTTAAACATTTAAAATAAAATAAAATCTTTATATCCTTTGCATAAAAATTTTCTTTTCTTGTAATATACACCTGGGGTTTACCCCACAAACAGTTGGGTTTAGTCCTGACTCTTTTTCTTCAACTGCAGCTCTTCCTCTCACC
>WNWK01019774.1:0-37103 GCA_009830355.1 Cherax destructor | reverse complement strand
AAAGCGAATGACGACTGAAGTTCCTCAAAAAGAAAAGACAGTGTCTACCTACTGGGGCCCTGCAGGCCCCTATGTCTACCCCTTTTATACAATGTCATATGGATTACGCTTGCTCTTCATGGTACCTGCCTTGACAAAAAAAAACAACAACTGAAAGATAAACTGCAAATCACCCACAACAAAATGGTAAGATTCATCCTGGACCTGGGTCCAAGAGAGCATGTAGGCCAGGATGAATTACAACAATTGGATATGCTGAATATTGAAGACAGAGTAAAACAACTTTAGTTAAATCAAGTTTATAAAATTGCTCACAAACAGTGTCCAGAATATCTTGCTGCCAATTTTGTCAAGGCTGGGAACCAAAGCAGTCATAGTACTAGGGGGAGAGAGCACAACTTTGTAGTACCCACAGTCAGTGGCCAGGCTTCAAACACCTTTTATTGTACAGCAATAAAGGAATGGAACAGACTGCCTGCACATGTCAAAGCCAGTCATAGCATGAGCCAGTTCAAGAAGAGAGCCAAAAGCTACCTAATGAATGTAGCGACAGAAAGGGAGGAGAATGTTTTTTTATTTTTTTAGTTAACATACATATAAATGTAAATAACTCTTTTTACCTTATTCCTAGTATATATCCTTTATAGTATAATAACATATATCTCCTACAGTGTATAATATTAAGTTACTAAAAGGACCCCAATGGAAATAAGTCACTCTGTCTGACTTTTTGGGTTATCCTAGGTTCTCTACACATATGCTGCTATGTATGATAATCTATGTAAATGTATTTGTGTATACCTGAATAAACTTACTTACTTACCCGTTCATCGGGAAGTCGGGCTCGATACTGCGTAAGCTGTCAGTGGCCCTGATTAACCCAACAAACAAACAAAACCTGAGCTGCTAGTTAATTGTGTAGGGACTTCTGCGCCAGCCTTCGTCGGGTGTGGACGTCTCTCTCTCGCCTGAGTATCAGTGACAAATTTCCCCCGTTCTCTCTGGGATGCTTGTCCTCATCTATTTTGCCCGCCGGGCACTCTACAGGAGGGGCACCTGTTCATCGGCTTTTAGCCAGCTCCATTTTTTCCGCTCTGCGGATAATTATTTAACGGTCTTTGGTGGGAAGCCGGTTACTGTACTCAGGTGGGGTGGAAATAAATGGTATAAAATACCGACTTAAAGGACCTGCAGGTCCTTTAAGTCACACAATGTTTTTAACTATCACACTACTTTTAAGATTGTCACATGCAGCTTTCTCCACCTGACCCAGCATTCTCCACCTGACTATACCCTATATATAGTCATGTTACTCATTTTCCAGGTAGATCTGTATGTGACTCGATAAAGCCCACTGCGTGGGCGAAACGTTGTCAATAAAGGATCACATTATACTGCTTATGTGTTTATTTTTCCACTCAGGTGGGGTGTGGGGGTCCCGCTCTGCTGGGGCTTGGCGAGAGGGTCCACCGGACCTAATAGGAAACTTCAAGTTTTTATCTATTTACAAAGGAACTTGTTCCTTTTCTTTCATCGCCCAGCCTTGGGCAACAAGTCTTCCTCGTACCATCGAGAAGTCGGGCTCGATACGGCGTAAGCTGTCAGTGGCCCTGATAACCCCAACGAAGAAGTGTACTGCATGTTCATCCTGAGTCGGGGGCCAAGGATGTGTGACCCTTGTGGGTTAAGAGCTTAGTTTTGATTATAATAATAATGTGAGTGGTACAGCCAAGAAAGGATTATATGTCACAATGGGTTTTTATTAGACCCCACGAGGGATCATTATATAATACGTGTCAAATCGCGGGAAGGAAGTGGATTAGTTAAACAGCCAAGGATGTTTTTTCAATAGATGACCTCCATATCAGCTGACCAGTGTACATTGGGAGGGAAACATGGGAGAAATTTAACGACAAAACTCCAAGGAATCTGCCTGGTTGTAGTGGCCGTTTTTTTCCCTGTGATTTTAAAAATGGCAGAAACATCACCTCTACGAGGACCAGTCGACTCGACGCAGCCTCGCTATATGGGATTGATGAGGCTTTGGACGGATAACGCCATTGATTAAAACTTTTTTTATTCTGCCAGGATGGAAATTAGCTAGAAGTGTGATAGGTGAAGCCGGACTGTGAAAGGGGTTTGTGAAGTAAGGGGTGAAGGGGGTTTGTGAAGTAAGGGGTGAAGGGGTTTGTGAAGTAAGGGTGAAGGGGTTTGTGAAGTAAGGGGTAGAAGGAGGGTTTGTGAAGTAAGGGGTGAAGGGGGTTTGTGAAGTAAGGGGTGAAGGGGGTTTGTGAAGTAAGGGTGAAGGGGTTTGTGAAGTAAGGGTGAAGGGGTTTGTGAAGTAAGGGTGAAGGGGTTGTGTGAAGTAAGGGTGAAGGGGTTTAGTGAAGTAAGGGTGAAGGGGTTTGTGAAGTAAGGGGTGAAGGGGTTTGTGAAGTAAGGGGTGAAGGGGTTTGTGAAGTAAGGGTGAAGGGTTTGTAAGTAAGGGTGAAGGGGTTTGTGAAGTAAGGGGTGAAGGGGTTTGTGAAGTAAGGGGTGAAGGGTTTGATAGGGGTTGAAGGGGTGAGGGTTTGTGGTGAAGGTAAGGGTGAAGGGTTTGTGAAGTAAGGGGTGAAGGGGGGTTTGTGAAGTAAGGGTGAAGGGGTTTGTGAAGTAAGGGGTGAAGGGGGTTTGTGAAGTAAGATAACATGAAATCTACTAGTAATCAGTGGTGATTGCTAGAGTAGCTACTAGGTCATTGCTAAATGACTGATAGCAGTCAGTGGTTTCTTTAAAAAAAAATGATGTGAAGTGATAAAAAGTGAAGAGTGAACATGGCTGGCATTAGAGGGGTACAGGCTGCCATAATTATATTTATCCTTATCCTGCAATTCTCTGAAGAAAGAAATGGGTCATGGAGACTGGAAAAGGCGAATGGGGCGATATATCAAGAGTTATTTGCATCTTCTTGGTAGCGGGAATGAATGATAAGGCTTCGGAGGCTTCTTACTTTATTAGAATAAAGTGTGGGGTACACAGGCTGTGTTTGTGACCAGGCCCCAAGGGGCCATGCCCGAGGGAGAGAGAGGCGGATCAGTAGGCCTGTTGACTGAGTGACGCCTGGGCGAGAAGTGAGTGAGTGAGGAAAGAACATAGTGGAGCAGACTGAAGTGGTTATAGGCCTATAGGTGGCAGCACAAGCATGGCGCAAAACATGAACTCAGGTGGCAGACAATATAGGCTGTCTATGCAGACAGTACAGGCTGTCTACATCGCTCGGCCATGCACCCATGGTCGACCCTGACCATGACTGGCAGTAAAAATACCTTTAACACAGACTCTGATAAGTTTAAAACATACTATACCAATAAAGGGGTAACCCCAAACAGTTGTCAATTAGTAAGTGTATCTCATGACTTTGTGCAAAAAGAACTAAGCAGGATAAACCCAACTAAGAACACCGGCCCAGATATCATCCCATCTAAGTTCCTAAAAGACGGTGCCTCTGAATTGCCAATCCCCATTGCTCATATAATAAATTTGTTCAGTGCGTCCTCGATGACGCACTGACTTTCTTGGGTTATCCTGGGTGGCTAACCCTCCGGGGTTAAAAATCCGAAGAAATCTTATCTTATCTTACTGTACCAGAGGGGTTCAAGGATGCCAGAGTTACACAAATACAGTTACATACATTATCATACATTGCAACATATGTGTAGATTACCTAGGATAACCTAAAAAAGTCAGACAAAGTAACTTATTTCCATTGGGGTCCTTTTAATACATTATTATTATACTATAAAGGAGATAATATCTTATTATTATACTATAAAGGAGATACTGTATACTAGGAATAAGGTCAAATGAGTTATTTATATTTACATATGTGTTGGCTAAAAAACTAAAAAATCATTCTCCTCCCATTCTATCGCTACATTCATTAGGCACCTTTTGGCTCTCTTCTTGAACTGGCTCATGCTATGACTGACTTTGACATGTGAAAATGAAAATGTTTATTTCCTTGTAAAGCTTACAATGTGTGGTTTACATGTTATAAAATATTAATTACAAAGAAGGCCACTAGCATGCCTAGGCATTTCAGGCAGACTAATACTAATTCTTACTCTATATTGATATAGGTTATGGAGCAATACATTTTAACATACATTATTAGATACATACATAATTAGGTACATACATACATAATTATGTTTATAATAGTGAGGTAGTACAAAACATATACGTAACAATATTACAAATGGTAAATTTAGTAATGGGATTGGATTTGTCTTGGCATGATACACTGTTTCTATTAAAGCTCATATATTGGAAGTGTATCTTAGGCAAACTTAGGACTTCTTCTTCTTCTTGTAGGTTCGCCGGTACGTCCGGCCCGGGTCTTCTCCAAATGGTGACCCGGCCTGCATCTTAGGACTAACTTAAGATTTAATAGGCAATAGCTATTTTAGGAATTTTATGTTTACAGTAATTTGGGGGAATTACAGATAACGAGAGTAAGACTTCATTGTTTTGGATGTGTTCATGATACAAAAAAGAGAATTAGGTGGTTTTCATTTGATGGGGTGTGTTAGGGAGATAAAATGTTTTTCAATGGTAGTTTTGAAAATGGTGGTTGAGTCTGCGGTTCTAGAGTTTTCAGGCAGGAAGTTCCAGATTTTAGGCTCTTTTATGTACATCGAATTTTTATAGAGTTTTAGCCAGACACGAGGAATGTCATAGAGATTTTTGTGTCTGGTATTGTGTCTATGGGTCCTGTTGCAACTATCATGAAAGTGTTTTAGTTCAGGGTTAATGTTAGAAATTATGGTTCTGTAAATGTAGGTTCCACAGTAGTAGGTGTGAATATTCTGTACAGTAAGAAGGTTTAGATCTTTGAAGAGTGGGGGAGTGTGTTGTCTTGCATTGGATTGCATGTTAATTCTTACTATGGCTTTCTGTTGGGTTATTATTGGCTTTAGGTGAGTTGCTGCTGTTGATCCCCAGGCACAAATAGCATAGGTGAGGTAGGTATAGATGAGCGAATAGTATAGGGCTGATTGTGGTACGTAGTAACGTATCTTGGCAATCTGTTCCATTCCTTTATTGCTGCAACATGTTTAGTGACTGCCTTGTCCCATTTTAGGCAAATCTTAAAGAGAAGGCAGATTTTGTGTGTGACGGGTCAAGTGACTCTCAAGCTGGTCCTAGTGCCAGTAAAAGACAAAGAAGGGAAGTAACCCCGGATAGGGCTCTGATACCTGAAGTTCTTATGCAGGGGGATTCCCCTTCCAAACAATAACCTCTCCTCCTCCTCCCCTCCTCGCCTTCTTCCATACGCCAACAAGAGTCTTCAATAAAGGTATGTAATACAGTGGACCCTCGAGTTTCGTAAACCCCGGAAATCGTACAATTATGTAAGTATAATATTGTAAGAGCTTGAGGAAGTGTATTTTTGGGGGTCTGAAAAAGACTAACCTACGTGACATTTTTCCTTAAGGGAGTAAATTCGTTCGGTAATGGTGCTTGAGCAGACTTCAAGAGTGAAGTTTTTACGAAACTCGGGGGTCCACTGTAGTGATTTAACCCATAAACGGTCTAAACGTATATATACGTTAGTACTGCTACTGCCCCAAACGTATATATACGTTTTATTTTTCCTGCCTCCAAATTTGGCACGATTGGCCTGAGATGCCTGGTCAGCATAGAATGGGTCATAACACTCGGTGTGCGCCATATTAAAAAAATCTGGGACCACTTAGTACCTTGTGGGAGCACCAGTTAAATTGAGCGCCAGCTAGAGAAAACACTGCGGCAAACACCAAGGATTCACTGATGTCATGTCATATTAACACTCCCCTTTGAAGTGGAAAGTGATGTCGGCAGGCTGGCAGGCCAGCTGGCTGCCTGCCTGCTTGGCCACCTGGCTGGTAAGCAGCTGGTTGGCCACCTGGCTGGCCAGCAGCTGGCTGGTGAGCTGGGTACCTGATTGGCTGTCTATCTCTGTCTGTCTGTCTGTATCTATCTGTCTGTCTATCACAGGAACACATATGTAAATACAATTATACATAGTGTAAATTACCTAGGATAACTAAAAAAATCAAGACAAAGTGATATAATGTGCTTGTGATCTTCGTAATACCAGTTGGTTTATGAGCTACTCTTTGAGACAAGCAGACAGAAAGACAGACACACAGACAGACAGAAAGACAGACACAGACAGACAGAAAGACAGACACACAGAAAGACAGACACACAGAAAGACAGACACACAGACACAGACAGAAAGACAGACACAGACAGAAAGACAGACACAGAGACAGAAAGACAGACACACAGACAGAAAGACAGACACACAGACAGAAAGACAGACACACAGACAGAAAGACAGACACACAGACAGAAAGACAGACACACAGACAGAAAGACAGACACACAGACAGAAAGACAGACACACAGACAGAAAGACAGACACACAGACAGAAAGACAGACACACAGACAGAAAGACAGACACACAGACAGAAAGACAGACACACAGACAGAAAGACAGACACACAGACAGAAAGACAGACACACAGACAGAAAGACAGACACACAGACAGAAAGACAGACACACAGACAGAAAGACAGACACACAGACAGAAAGACAGACACACAGACAGAAAGACAGACACACAGACAGAAAGACAGACACACAGACAGAAAGACAGACACACAGACAGAAAGACAGACACACAGACAGAAAGACAGACACACAGACAGAAAGACAGACACACAGACAGAAAGACAGACACACAGACAGAAAGACAGACACACAGACAGAAAGACAGACACACAGACAGAAAGACAGACACACAGACAGAAAGACAGACACACAGACAGAAAGACAGACAGACAGACAGAATGACAGACAGACAGGCTTGAGTAACAAATAAAGGGAAGCAGTATAATCTCATCAAATGTCATCACTGTAATTACTGGACTGATTAGAAAAGATAAGACTACCCTCGCCCCCTCATCAAATGTCACCAGTCATCATTAGTGGAGATCAGATGAGATAAGGCAGCGACACAAACCTTACATAATGCTTCAAGGGAACTTTATTATTACGTATTATTATTATTATTATTATTATTCACTATTATTATTATTATTATTATTATTATTATTATGCACTATCATTATTATTATTATTTTTATGCACTATCATTATTATTATTATTTGAGTACAATTTCAGTACCTAAGATTAGTGTCAGAACAAAGATTGGCTATGAAATCACAAGAACTACTATAAATTGTAATTATCAGAACATAAAAATTATATAAAATAATAAAAAAAATGAGAAAAGGTATATCGGCAACAATTCTGCAAGCGGCAGGACTCCTGTTGCTGTCAGGTGATCATCCAGAGCCAACTTCTCCGCCTCATATCTTGGTAAGTACTTACCCCCAAAAATTTTGTTTATCCTGTAACACTTAAAAAAATGTGCTCTTTATTTCTATAAAAAAAAAAAATTCAAAATATTCGGGGCAGTAGCAGTACTAACTTATACAGTAGAACATCATTTAGCACGATAGTTACGTTCCTGAAAAAGTCGTGTTAAATAATTAAAAGAACTTGTGGGAAAAATAGGGTTACGTTCCTGGGAGTCCCCAAAAAGCCAAACAAGTTTTTTTTAGACCAACAGATCTTACAAAAATAAAAGTGAATATGTAATTGTAGTTCATTATCGTGATGTATTATGTTGTTTTTACTGCTTAAGACTACAAATGTAATAGAAATAATAGTATTTACCTTAAATTGTGGGTGCTGGTGTTTGTGGATGATTGTGAAGAGAGTGGAGAGTTATGCTGTGGCCCTACTGGGCTGAGGTGGATAGTAGAGGTTCTGGAACTGAAGTCGATGGTTGAACTGAGTGTCTAACTTTAAGTCAGTCAAGTCAGTCAGTAAGTCAGTCAGTCATTCAGTAAGTCAGTCAAGCCATTCAGAAAGTCAGTCAAGTCATTCAGTAAGTCAGTCAAGTCATTCAGTAAGTCAGTCAAGTCATTCAGTAAGTCAGTCAAGTCATTCAGTAAGTCAGTCAAGTCATTCAGTAAGTCAGTCAAGTCATTCAGTAAGTCAGTCAAGTCATTCAGTAAGTCAGTCAAGTCATTCAGTAAGTCAGTCAAGTCAGTCAGTCAAGTCAGTCAAGTCAGTCAGTCAAGTCAGTCAGTCAGTCAGTAAGTCAGTCACACAAACTTATGTTTACATCTTTTTATGTGTACAAAGTAACACTTCATTACGGCCACGGGTTATGTCTTGTCTAATATCTTTGTTTTCTTCGTTAATTCAAGATCAAAACACAATTCACTCTTATTCTTCACAAACACAGCTGGCTTGTAGCCAGGACTTTTTGACGCGTATGAAATATGTACGAATGCTGGGATGGTGGGGTCCATGGTGGCTGGGTAAGGTGGGTGGTGTCATCTGAACAACAACAACAACAACAAGGCTGCTTGTGGGAATGGTTATTTGTTTTTCCTTCCCACAAACTGTAAGTAAGTTTATTCAGGTATACACAGATACAGTTACGAAGATTATCATATGCAGCATATGTGTAGAGAACCTAGGATAACCCAAAAGTCAGAGTGACTAAGTATTTCCATTGACTGACTTTTTTTTGGGTTATCCTAGGTTCTCTACACATATGCTGCTATGTATGATAATGTATGTAACTGTACTCACCTAATTGTGGTTGCAGGGGTCGAGACTCAGCTCCTGGCCCCGTGTATCTGAATAAACTTAGTTTGCAGGAAGGAAAAACAAATTCCCTTTTCCTCAAAGCATGAGGATTCTTAGGCAGTAAATAACCATGGGCTTACACTTGAAATCACCTGATGCATTACCGAAAAGGAGCAAGGTGAAGCGATCCTTTGCTGTCTTGAAGCCTGGTGCACTTTTCTCCTGCTGACTGATATAAGTTCGTGTTGGCATTTTCTTCCAGAAAACACTTGTCTCGTCAGCATTAAACTATTGATGTGGCTCATAGCCACCCTTAGTAGGACCCCCACTGACTCGATGGTTTAACCCACCGCGGGCGACCGCGCGCTCAAAATTTTTCCCCTCCTGCCGAACCGTGTAATATCATCTTTACGTCGTGTAAGATGATGTGTCGCAAATCTTAAATCGTGCAATACCCGTAACGTGCAACATAATCTCATGCTAAATGACGTTCTACTGTATATACGTTTAGACTGTTTAAGGGTTAAATGTTCATTTATCCATTAAAATTAGTAATTTATATTTATTTCTCATTGTTTTCTGTATGTAAAACTATAGTTATTCTTTATAAAATGTATTTTTTGTTAATATTTTTTGGTGTCTGGAACGGATTAATTGGATTGACATTATATTTCTCATGGGAAATATTACTTCGGTTTTCGTCCATTTCAGATTTCGACCAAGCTTCTGGAACGGATTAAGGACGAAAACCGGGTTTCCACTGTACTTTGGCAAGTATAATTTTTGTGTAGTACTGGTATGTTTATATGAAGCAGTTTTTAATAATTTTGTTAACATTTACTTTTCTCTTTCAGATTACTGGCAGCTTAAGTGTTGAAAACAAATCAAGATTCATCAGTTCTATGTGAAGCTCAGGAGAAATGTTAAGAACACTAGCCACAACCTTCAGAGTTGGAACAGTTCTAAATAAGCCTATAAAACATGCATGTTTTGTTTATTCTTCAGATACTGATTTTTTATTACACAGCTTTTCTCCTGTACGTGGATATGCTGCCAGAGCTAAACGGACTTTATTCTTGGAGGAAAACACACTGAGTTCGAAGATTCTAAATTATCTGAGAACTGGTACAAAGTACTCTATTGCTGACATTCCTGGTATTGATAGAATCAACAGTAATGCTTGTAATGATGCTTATGCTGTACATCAGATGCTGCTTGTCATTTCTCACAGTTTAGTACCAAAAGCAAATGATGTCCTCAAACTTTTCTCATTATATGCCATATTAAAGCATTCTATTTTAAAAGATATTATATCCAAGAAATCTCTCATGGTAACGGTGAAGAAGAAAGTCTATGATAGTGTATCCTTGATGACTCAAGATGAACTCAGAAACTTTGCAGTGGTATTAAAAGAAATAAATTTCCAGAAAACAAGATATTTAATAGAGCTTGCTGGATATATTGATTCTGAATGTGAAAAACGAGCATGGAATGGAAATTTTGAACAGTGCCTGGAGCTCTTTGATATTCTATTAATATTATATGGAAATAATATCTACAGGAAAAAAGAGTATGACATTTTTATGTCATTATTTGAGAAACACACACAATCATTTCAGCCTCAGCATTTAGTAAAAGTTCTGTATTATGTAGGAATTGGTAAGAAAAAAAAGTTATCAAGAGAGTTTATTGACAAACTAGTGAGAAAGCTGGATATGCATTATCAAGATTTGTCTTTTCAAGATGCTGGCATAGCAGCAGCTGGTGTATTTAAATCTAATATAAAAATGGATAAAGCCTCACCATTTATAATAAAAACAGTAGAACATTTTAAAACTAAAGTTGAAGAATGCACCACTATTTATGACTTAGAATCCTATGGACTTGTGGCAATGATGAAACTCATTCGTGCAGCAAAATTTCAAGACATCGAACTCTTTCCTTCTTTGAATGCTTTTATAATGAGCACAGATTTAAACACACTCTCATCTGAAGTTGTTGCTCACACACTGGCACTCTATGCCAACACTGGTGTATACCATCCTGAAATTTTCACAAAGCTACAAAACATATTAATCCAGCACTTAGGAGATCCATCACACACTGTCCGCTTAAAAGATTTGTCTAGAATTCTTTGGGCATTTAGTCATGTAAGTCATCAGTGTGATAAGACCTTTTTCAAAGAAATTGATAAATATCTCATGGAGTTTGTATATAATGGTGAAATAGATACATATCCACATTATCTGTCAAGTACGCTTTTCTCCATGGCTGTCCTTGAACATTACCCTCAAGAACTAATCAGGGAAACCTTCAGGCCTGAAAGAATTCACAGATTACAAGGTAAGGAAATTAATATTTTTGTTTAAAACAAATATGTTCAAAATAGGGTTTCATATCCATAGCCCCAAATTTATAACTTACCGATTATCTTGATTACACCTTACTTAAGAAGACAAAAGCTGAGTTAAAATATTTATTATTCCTACTCTCTCAGATGTCAGATGAAGAATCAGACCTCAAGTATTTCTTGTAAACATTGTATAATGACTGTATAGTTGAACTCCCTAATATAAAATATCTTTCAAAATGAACTGAATGGATTTCCCATACCCAAATAAATAAATACACAAACAATTAAAAAAGTATTTTTTATTTTTTTGATGAGCCATACAGAGCATTTATAGTAGTTTTACATTCCAATTTAGTACATTTTTTTTATTTTAATTTGACATAATTATAATACAGTGGAACCCCAAGTTTCGGCTGTAATCCGTTCCAGGAGCTAGTCCTAAACTCGAAACAGCCAAAAGTCGAAGCAATATTTCCCATAAGAAATAATGTAAATCCAATTACAGTGGACCCCCGAGTTTCGTAAAAACTTCACTCCTGAAGTCTGCTCAAGTGCCATTACCGAACGAATTTACTCCCTTAAGGAAAAATGTCACGTAGGTTAGTCTATTTCAGACCCCCAAAAATACTTTTCTACAAGTACTTACAATATTATACTTACATAAATGTACGATTTCCTGGGTTTACGAAACTCGGGGGTCCACTGTAATCCATTCCACCCAAAAATATTCACAAAAAATTTTTTTTTTAAATAAATACTATAGTTTTACATACAGAAAACAATGAGAAATAAATATAAAGCACTAATTTTAATGGATAAATGAACATTTAAATCAGTTTTACCTTTATTGACCTCTTTAAGGGGGGCTCCTTGTCGCGGTAAAGAGGCTATCGGTCTGAGGACTTGGACCTCTTGGTGTTCTTCCTCAGACCGAACCTAATTACCCCCCAATCCCCCCTCCCTTTCTCATCTTCCCCATCCTCCCTTTTTCCTTTCCTCCTCCTCCTCCTCCTCATCCCTCCCTTATTTCCTTCCCATTTTTACCCTGGGAGCTTCTCTCCACAGGCATTCTAGTTCCTAGGTAGGGGGAAGAGTACCATGGTCCAATCCCATTCCGTTGAGGTTCTTGGCGGTGGTGTAGTTTACCGTGGAATCTGGATCGCCTGGGGATGTCCCGATCCCTCTCCGGTCTCCCGGGGGGTGGCCTTGGGTATCTTTCAGGCGACGGGTGTATCTATGGAGGCCACCTTTCGGAATCCGGGGGTGGTGGCCGAAGGCGGTATGCTTTGTGGCGGATATCCGGCCGCCCTCTCTTTTGTCCGCCGAGGTGGCTCGGTGGATGTGAGGTTGCTATCCCGGATTGCTGGTTTACTGGCATGAAGGGTAGGGTATGGCATGGGTTCCATGCAGCATCTGCACTACTTGCGATGTTGAGGTCCTCTTGGGCGCGGAAGGGGATTTACGCCCCTTTCATTCCTCCTAGGAGCTATTCCTCCACATTCCCCTCTTTTTTTATTCTTTTTT
The DNA here is from genome assembly GCA_009830355.1 of Cherax destructor. Lineage (NCBI taxonomy): Eukaryota > Metazoa > Arthropoda > Malacostraca > Decapoda > Parastacidae > Cherax > Cherax destructor. The sequence continues at coordinate 24,526 of WNWK01019774.1, read as the reverse complement.
TTTTATTTTTATTTTCTTCTTTCTTTTTTTTTCTTAAAAACAAAAAGAAAGAAGTAACCTAACCATGGATGCCCTAATCCATGAACCTACCCCCGGCCCCTTCTAGATACCGCACCTAGTTCTGACCCTACCTCGTTAACCCTTTGGGGGTCGACAGGCCTTCTCAGGAAAGTGTTCCTGGGGTCGAAAATGTTTTGGAAAAAAAAAAAAAAAAAATTTTCTTATGAAATGATAGAGAATCTTTTTCCGATCATAACGCCACCAAAATTATGAAATTTGATCGAAAACTAACGGAATTATGCTTTCGCGAAGTTAGCGGTAGCCATGACACTTACGCATCTGCGATTTTGCCCAATTTGAGCCCAATTTTCGACAAATTCCAATGTTTCAGTCTCCTAAAACTATAGCTATTTCGATAGAACTCCATTTTTTCTATCGATTGAGTACAAAAAACTGCCTATTTACCAATTTCATCTACCCAAAATAGTGGTCAGAAAATGGCAATTTTCCAATTTCACACAAATTTCAAACAATGCCAATTTCAAAATAGGGTCCAGAATAAACAAGGCAGACATTCCTGGCACTAAAATAAAATGTTCTCTGTTCATTAGTCACGTCTCCAGGCCCCTGTTCCATTACTTTTGCTTTTCATTTTGAATTTTTATTCTCACAAAAAATAGAAGATTTACTGTTATGTATACAACTGCATCATTGTAAAAATGGTACAAATAATATCAGAGCACTTGTGCATGAATATAAGACTCGCCAGTTGATGTGTATTGGAGGCATGTTGTGATTTGTTTACTCTTGAACATCATCAAAAATCGAACATTTTCGCTACTTTGAGCTCAATTTCAAGGTACAGTGGTACCCCGGTTTACGATGGTCCCCAAACTCACCCTTTTATGTAAGTTTATTTTTTTAAATGCTTTTGTAAGTGTAATTTTGGGGGTCTAAAAGGACTAGTCTATTTTACAACTTTTCTTAAGGAGATAAATTCGTTTGGTAATGGCACTTGAACAGCATTCTGGAATGAAAAAATATCGTAAACCGGGGTACCACTGTACTTGTCATTGTCATACCAATCAAAATCATCTCTATTTCTGTAATATATCTTCCATTCTATCAAATGAGACAAAGAAAACGAGAATACATCAATATATACCATACGAAAATCGACTGCAAAGTCGCTGTTTTAATCGAAAAAAACGGTCAGAGTTTTTTTCTCTCATTATGCAGTCCGCAGTCCGTATCCACTTGAATAAGTGGTATACACTCTGTTCTTTATATCTCTCCCCTTCGCGGGCATTGTCTATCCCAGATGTTGATTTTCTGGTTTCTTCCTTACCGCCACCCCTTCTGTTACTTGGCGATTTTAACGCACACCATTTTCTCTGGGGAGGGTCGCACTGTAACTCCCGTGGCATTCAGTTGGAGGCATTTCTTGCTTCTCTTCCCCTCCATTTTTTAAATACGGGTACTCCTACCCATTTTGATCCTCGAACTCATTCTTTCTCCTGTATCGATCTCTCAATCTGCTCTTCCTCAACAGTCCTTGACTTCACCTGGTCTGTCCTCCCGGACTTACATGACAGCGATCATTTCCCAATCATCCTTAAGTCCCCTTCGTTTTTTCCACCTCCTCTTAGCCCACGCTGGCAATTTGACCAGGCGAAATGGGACCTTTACGCACATCTTACTGCCTTTCATGAGGTTCCTTCCTCGTCTTCCATTGATGAGGTTTTACATCTCTTTTCGTCCTTCATCTTCACAGCGGCTTCACATTCTATTCCCCAAACCTCGGGCAAGCATTCTCAGAAGTGCGTGCCTTGGTGGTCTCCTGCTTGTGCTCGGGCAGTACGTTTGAAACGCACTGCGTGGGGCAGGTATCGGTATAACAGAACCACATAGAGACTCCTTGATTTCAAGCAGAAGAGAGCTATTGCTAAACGCACTTGCTGGCGAGATTACGTTTCTACTGTCACTTCGGCTTCCTCGATGAGTGCAGTCTGGAAGAAAGTGCGGAAATTAAGTGGTAAATTCTCCCCCGACCCGGCTCCTGTTCTTCAGGTTGCCGGTGTCGATATAGCACACCCTCTTGCTGTTGCCACTGAAATTGGTAATCATCAGGTCCACATTTCTCAGGGGCTCCATCTATGCCCCTCGTTCCTTTCTTCTAAGTCTGCCAGCGAGTTAAAGCCCTTAGATTTTTCTTCTCTTAGAGAAGAATCTTATAATGTGCCTTTTACCCTTCAAGAACTGGAGGCAACACTCTCTGCTTGCCGATCATCGGCAGCTGGGCCAGACGGCATACATATTCGTATGCTACAGCATTTACATCAGTCTGCTCTTACTGTCCTCTTACGCCTCTATAATCTTATATGGTCGCAAGGAGTTCTTCCCCAGCTGTGGAAGTCTGCTATTGTTCTCCCTTTTTGCAAACCGGGTACTACGGGATGTGATACCTCCCACTACCGTCCCATCGCTCTTACCAGTGCAGTTTGCAAGGTAATGGAACGTCTAGTTAATAGACGTTTGATGTGGTATTTAGAGACGCACAATAGTCTCTCCCCTAGTCAATATGGCTTTCGTAAAGGCCGTTCTGCCATTGACCCCTTACTGTGCTTGGATACGTATATTCGTAATGCCTTCGCTAATAACCACTCGGTTATCGCCATCTTTTTCGACCTTGAGAAGGCTTATGACACAACTTGGAGATATAATATCTTGGCCCAGGCCCACTCCTTAGGCCTCTGAGGCAACCTACCATTCTTCCTTAAGGCCTTCTTAACTGACAGACATTTCCGTGTCCGGGTTAGTAATGAGCTTTCCCCGGAATTTGTCCAAGCTGAAGGTGTCCCCCAGGGTTGTGTTCTGAGCACAACACTCTTTCTCCTTGCTATAAATAATCTGGCATCTGTTCTCCCATCCAATATTTGGTCATTGCTCTATGTGGATGACTTTGCTATAGCTTGTTCAGGTGCTGACTGTCACCTCATTGCAGTTTCCTTCCAGCATGCCATCAACCGGGTTTCTGATTGGGTCACCACTCACGGGTTTAAATTTTCTAGTGGCAAAAGTCATCAAATTATGTTTACTAGACGTTCAGTGGTCTTTGATCATCCATTGTACCTATACGACTCACGTATTCCAGAACGTGATACAGTCAGGTTTCTTGGCCTCCTGTTTGACCGTCGATTGTCATGGAAACCTCATATTACCTCTCTTAAGGCAACTTGTCACAGCCGGCTGAACCTCCTTAAAACCCTTGCACATCTTTCATGGGGGCTGATCGTAGAACTCTCCTTCGTCTACATTCAGCCCTAATTTTATCAAAACTCGATTATGGTGACCAGATATATTCGGCGGCCTCCCCTGCTACTCTTTCCATCCTTAATCCCATCCATCACCAGGGATTACGCTTATGCCTTGGTGCATTTCATTCTTCCCTGGTTGAGAGCCTCTATGTAGAAGCAAACATTCCATCCTTGTCCGATCGTCGTGATGCATATTGCATTCGCTATTATGTTCGCTCTCATGACCTCTGCAATCCTTCCATGTATAGGATTGTTACAGATCTTAGTAGACGCTCTTTATTTTTTCGTCGCCCCTGCTTACTTCGTCCCTTTTCTCTTCTTCTACATTCACTCCTGTCTTCCCTTCAGCTACCACCTCTATATGTTCATGTGACATCTCCCTTTCCCCTACCCCTTTGGGAAGTTCCTGCTGTCCATGTCTGTTCTATTCCTCTACCTTGCGCGAAAGCCCGCCTACCTACGGCGGCTTCTCGCTCTTTTTTTCTAGACCACTTCCATTCTCATTCCCATGCCATCGCAGTGTACACCGATGGTTCAAAGTCGTCTGATGGCGTCGGATTCACAGCAGTGTTTCCGGACAGCGTTGTGCGAGGGCATCTATTACCCTCGGCTAGCATATTTATGGCTGAATTGTATGCCATTCTTGTGGCACTTATCCGTATTGCATCTATGCCTGTATCACCATTTGTGGTCGTTTCAGACTCCCTTAGTGCTTTACAGGCTATCCGTAAAATTCATACACCTCACCCCCTAGTTCTTTGTATCCAACTTTGATTACGCCGTATCTCTAGCAAGCACAAAGATATTGTTTTTTGTTGGGTCCCTGGTCATGTTGACGTACAGGGCAATGAACAGGCAGACACTGCTGCGCGGTCAGCAGTACATGACCTTCCAGTTTCATATAGAGGTGTTCCTTTTATGGACTATTTTGCGGTCATTGCTACCCACCTTCGCACCCGTTGGCAACAACGCTGGTCTGACCTGCTAAATAACAAACTTCATTCTATTAAACCAAGTATAGGTTTCTGGCCTTCTTCTTGTCACCAATGTCGAGGTTGGGAGACTACACTCTCCCGTCTTCGCATTGGCCACACTCGTCTTACGCACGGGTATATCATGGAGAGGCTCCCTGCTCCTCTCTGTGAGCATTGTCAGGTTCCATTGTCTGTTCGACATATTCTGTTGGACTGTCCACTTTATCAACGAGCACGCAGAATTTACCTCCAACGGCGTCTTCGCTCTGCGGCCCTTTCTTTACCTTACCTTCTTGCTGATGGATCCTCCTTTAATCCTGACTCTCTCGTTGACTTTTTGACAGAAACTGACTTACTACACAAACTCTGAAGATTATACCTCTAGCACCTCCCTCAGTCCCTTCTACCTCGATCTCTTGCTACCCTCTATCCCTGCACTATCCACTGTCTTGCTGCACTCCATACCCTACTAATCATCCATCTCCCACTTACAATCTATTCTCCCTGCATCATGTCCAACCCTGCCGCACTGTATGACCCTTGTGGTTTAGCGCTTCTTTTGATTATAATAATAATAATAATGAATACTGGCCAGAGAGCCCGTCGTAAGTCCAAGGCATCGGTAAACAAGTACGTCATTAAGTGAGGAGAGGCTGTACAAGGAATAGCAAAAAAAAATAGAAAAAATTCCTAAAAAATTTATGGGATGTGAGCAGTCGTGTTCCTAGCGGTGGTGTCACCATACATGTTATAAATGACTATACATAATTCCTTGTAGGAACATCATAGAACATTGATTCTTGTACCATTGTGTTGCCAGTGAGTTAAGCTATTTTTCTATGTGATTAACTAAATTTCCATAATTTTTTTTTTTTTGCTCGCGCACCATGCACCCCATGCCTCCCCTGAAGCTTGCTCGTAACTACGATTTTGGCTCGCAATTCAAAGCAAAAAATCGACCAAGCGATGGCTCATAACTTGAAAAACTCATAAGTCAAGGTACCACTGTATACATACATGCATACATATATACTTACATACATACACATACAAAGCAGACATCGCCGGAAAGCAGATCACCATTTTTTTCCACTTATAAATGCATATAAATACCAGACAACAAGTTTACACTAACTAACTTATATTAAGCTAGTAATAGAACTGGGCATTAAAAAACACAATGAAAAGTAAAATACAGTGGTCCCCCGCCTAACGAGCAAAATTCATTCCAGAAGCCTGCTTAAGTGCCATTACCGAACGAATTTACTTCCTTAAGAAATAATGTCACGTAGGTTAGTCTATTTCAGACCCCCAAAAATACACTTCCACAAGCACTTACAATATTATACTTACATAATTGTATGATTTCCGGGGTGCTCGTTAGGCGGGGGACCACTGTATATACACAGTACAGTGGACCCTCGGTTAACGAATACCCCGGAAATCGTGCAATTATGTAAGTATAATTTTGTAAGTTCTTGTGGAAGTGTATTTTTGGGGTCTGAAATAGACTAACCTACGTGACATTTTTCCTTAAGGGAGTAAATTCGTTCGGTAATGGCACTTGAGCAGACTTCAGGAGTGAAGTTTTTACGAAACTCGGGGGTCCACTGTACATTCATTACCTTAAAATATTTGTAGTCTTAATGTAGGGCGAGAGGTGAGTATGTAGTACTTATTTGTAGGAAGTCAGGTGTAGGTAGCCCTGGCTCCCCATCCCAAACTTAATACAGTTGTACCCCAGATTTCATACAGCTCCCAACTTGAACAAGTTGTAAGTGTATTTTTGGGGGTCTGAAATGGACTAATCTTATTTACATTCGTCCTTATGGGAACAAATTCGTTCGGTAACGGCACTCGAACAGCCTTCTGGAAAGAATTATCAACGAAATCCGGGGTACTTAAAGCAGTCCAGAGAGAGAAAATACACATACAGTACACTCATTATTTACTTTAAAATATGAGTAGTCTTAATGTAGGATGAGAGGTGAGTAGTATCTTTGTTGGAAGTCAATGTAGGTAGCCGGTAGGTGTAGCCCGCCTGGGCTACACCTACCTACATAGCTATAGGATATTTAATGCAGCCCAGAGCCATATTATTACCATCGACATATCTTGTTCATTGAGTTTAATCGTTTCTAACAACTAGCTTTAGATGCCATAAACGAAGGGAGAAGTAATGATAATAATTCATGCCGAGAATTGTAAACAAAAGCGGAGTGTTAAGGGGAGTGACTGAGCCAAACACAGATTCATACACATTTTCTCTGGTGCTTGACCTGAGAAAATGTAATGTTTTCCCTCCACCTGGCTACCACACCTCCATAGCATATAAACACATCATGTTTATATGCTATGTAACATGTTTCTTATAGTATGTATAATTTTGAAGAAAATATAGATGGATTAATGAAAATGTCTATATTAATGTAAAATAAGACATTTAATGTGCCCAAGAGTGATTATTATTACGTACTATATTAGTATTACTATGGAGTTAAGACTCATCAGCACAGTGTAAAAGTATATTTAGGTACAGGTACACATAAGTGTTATTATCAGAGTACATATAAAATATCCAGTAACTTTAAAACACTTGAAATTTTGCAAAGGTTCCAGACATAATAGAGAGATGTGCTCACGGAGAATGTAAACAAACCAGGTGGGGCGCCCCATATTAGAAAGACGGGTTACTGTATAGTGAGTTTTGGTCATAACTTGAAAACACCATATTAGCAGAACACCGTAAAGCGGGGCCCTACTGTACAAACATAAAGTAGGGCCCCCTATTACGGCAGGTTAGGTTCCAGGCTACTGCCGGAAAGCGGGCATCGCTGGAAAGTGGAATGCCCTTTTTTTCCACTAATAAATGCCAGATAACAAGTTTACACTAACATATACAGTGGTACCTTGGGTTACGAGCTTAATTCATTCCAGAAGGCTGTTCGAGTGCTGATACCGATTGAATTTGTTCCCATGAGGAATAATGTAAATTAGATTAATCCGTTTCAGACCCCCAAAAATACACTTACAAAAACACTTAAAAAATACATTTACATAATTGTTTGAGTTGGGAGCTGCTCGTATGCCGAGGTACCACTGTACGTATTAAGTTAGCAATAGAACTAGGCATTAAAAACAATAAAAAGTAAAATACTACACACACACACAGTACTCCCATTACTTACCTAAAATATTTGTAGTCTTAATAAGGTGAGAGGTGAGTCGTATTTATTTGCAGAAAGGTGTGGGAAGTATGGTAGCCAGCCAGGTCTGCCCACCCCACTCCTCCCCACCCACACATAATATACTACGACATTTAATGCGCCCCAGAATGATAAAATGCATATACAGTACATTCATTAATTACCTTAAAATATTTGTAGTCTTAATGTAGGGTGAGAGGTGAATAAATGAAGTAGAAGTAAAACGAATAAATGAGAGAGAGAGAATGGGTAAATGAGAGAGGAGAGACACGGAGTGTATGTAAATAAACAGACAAACGCGTCTGGTTGTGGTTGATACTCGTTCATCTACACCTAACATCTCATATTTATGTTAATTTATTCCACTGTGGGGTGTATTTATCATGTTTATATGTTACGTAGCATGTTTATTATATAATTTTAAAGGAGGCTTTAGAGAGGGTAGCGGATGTGTAGACAAAGTGTTTACACATGAAATTACTGCCTCCCTCTCTTCATAGACATTTAACAGTTCCTCAAAATATTCCTGCCATCCTCCCAATATCTCCAGCTCTCCATCTACTAACTTTTCTGTTCTGTTTTTAACTGTCAAATCCCTTTGTTCCCTAGGCTTTCTTAACCTATTTGTCTCACTCCAAAACTCTTTCTTTATTCTCAGCAAAATTTGTTGACAGTACCACACTCACTGTATCATTTAAAAATATTATAATAATAATAATAATCCCTCATTTCTCAGTGTTCACCTTACTGCATTTCACTTAAAATGAAATGCTGCACTTTAGAAAATATAAGCTTTAATTACGTACATACAAACACAGTAGATTCTTCAATTACAGCACATTAAAAGGTTTGTGTTATTCCTAGACATTAATCTAACATATACAAAATACTAAATAAATATTTTTTATTTTAGGTTACCAGAAGAGCAAGCAGCTGTCTCGTCTTCTAATGCTAAATGAGTGTCTTAAATTGGAGTTTCCTGAATTAATCCTTGAAATACCAGACATCTCAAAAAGTAATTTACCTTTAAGAACTCTCACAGATGAAACTAATCATCGTCCAGCTCTTGCAACATTAATGGAAGGTGCCTTCCTTATTAATCAAATAATTGGTGCAACTGTTCTGAAGATTAAGTTTCCTATTACACACATTAACTATGCAAGTTTGTTATTTGATAATAGTGAGCTAAAAGATCAAGATTGTATCTGGTTATCAAATACCACTGGCCAGCGAGACCATGTACTACAACAGCTGTCTATGATTAAAGAGAATTTCTTTGTGCAGCGCATAGCTATTGAACTGTTGGATTCTCATACTACTTTGTCTACATCAGAACCAATTGGTATAGTGAAAATGAAGATGCGACTTCTGAGCCAGCTTGGCTGGGAAGTGAAGAAAATTCATTCAGAAGATGTTGAAAACTGTCAAGGTGATGTCCAAGCACTAGCAACTTTGATTTTGAATGAGCTGACTAAAGTATCCATATAATTGTAACATCTGAAAATTTTAAGTTAAACTGAAGAAAAAACTAATTAAAATGTGATTGTGCCACTCACCAGCACAGTTTTTTTTTTTTTTTTTTTTTTGTGACGAATTAAAGATGATCATTAGCATTCTTATGTAGTCTTTAAACTCAAATTTTATCATTTATGTACTGTGCATAAAACATTTAACTTACTGATTTATTTATACAATTTTTGTATTCAATTTTTTTTTTTTTAACCCTTTGGGGGTTGACAGTCCTTCTCAGGAAAGTGTTCCTGGGGTCGAAAAATTTTTGGAAAAAAAAAATTATTTTTTCTTATGAAATGATAGAGAATCTTTTTCCGATCATAACGCCACCAAAATTATGAAATTTGATAGAAAACTAACGAAATTATGCTTTCGCGAAGTTATCGGAGTTATCAACCACTTCAAGCCCTATTTTCGACAAATTCCAATGTTTCAGTCTCCTAAAATTATAGCTATTTCGCTAGAACTCCATTTCTTCTATCAAATGAGTAGAAGAAACTGCCTATTTACCAATTTCATCTACCCAAAATAGTGGTCAGAAAATGGCAATTTTCCAATTTCACACAAATTTCAAACAATGCTAATTTCAAAATAGGGTCCAGAGTAAACAAGGCAGACATTCCTGGCACTAAAATAACATGTTCTCTGTTCATTAGCCACGTCTCCAGGCCCCTGTTCCATTACTTTTGCTTTCCATTTTGAATTTTTATTATCACAAAAATAGAAGATTTACTGTTATGTATACAACTGCATCATTGTAAAAATGGTATAAATACTATCAGAGCACTTGTGTATGAATATAAGACTCGCCAGTTGATGTGTATTGGACGCATGGTGTGATTTGTTTACTCTTGAACATCGTCAAAAATCGAACATTTTCGCTATTTTGAGCTCAATTTCAAGGTACTTGTCATTGTCATACCAATCAAAATCATCTCTATTTCTGTAATATATCTTCCATTCTATCAAATGAGACCAAGAAAACGAGAATACATCAATAAATACCATACGAAAATCGACTGCAAAGTCGCTGTTTTAATCGAAAAAAACGGTCAGAGTTTTTTTTCTCTCATTATGCAGTGTGTACTGCAGGATTTTTTTTATACTGCGCACACTGACCACACAGACCCATTCTTTCATATGTATGCCTACCAGACGTTTTCTGCTTAAATTGAGGCCGCTAGAATTTGGGCGTACTAGTACGGCACCAACCCCTGCTCGTAAAACGTACTAGTACGGCACCGACCCTGAAAGGGTTAAATATCACTAAATAAAATTTCCTAGCAGATTCATACTAATTTATAGTGCATTTTATTGCAGATTACAGTTTAGCTGAAATGTAGAGCTAATTAATCCCCACAGGTTAAGTGTTTTGCATATATAATTATTATTGTGTTGTATATTGTCAATTTTGCAGTCCTCTACATTTGTAGATTAGCATTGATAATAATAAAATGAACATCCCATACCCAAATTATTTTTCTGTGAATCTCTCTAAAATTTTCCAGCAAAATATCACAATTTGGCACTTTGTGTGATTCTGCTGGAGGGTCCCACTTATTCAGCAGGTTAGGTTCCGGGCTACTGCTTTACAGCAGTTGCCCATAAAGCAATAGCTTTTTTTTTTTCACTTTTAAATGCATATAAAAGCCTCATAATATGCTTACACTATCATATGCAGTGGACCCCCGAGTTTCGTAAGGCACATATTTCGTAAAAATCGTGTTTCGTAAGCTTTTTTCAATTTCGTGTATCGTAAACTGGCTCGTATTTCGTAACATATTAGACCTGTTAGCCTGCTCCGCGCCTGCGCAGGACGCCCGCCAGTGAAGCATTGTTTACCATTGAGAGAACATTACCCAGCGTGCTCTTTCAAACATTCACAATACATTTGGTGTCTTTTTTGGTGGTTTAGTGATTGTCACTGTGAAATAAGTCACCATGGGTCCAAAGAAGCTTCCTAGTGGCACCCCAGATGTAGCAGGCATGCAGGGAGTGTAGCATTCATGCAGGAAGTGTAGCATTCATGCAGGGAGTGTAGCATTCATGCAGGGAGTGTAGCAGGCATGCAGGGAGTGTAGCATTCATGCAGGGAGTGTAGCATTCATGGCAGGGGAGTGTAGCAGGCATGCCGGAGTGTAGCAGGCATGCCGGGAGTGTAGCAGGCATGCCGGAGTGTAGCAGGCATGCAGGGAGTGTAGCAGGCATGCAGGGAGTGTAGCAGGCATGCAGGTGAGTAGCAGGCATGGGAGTGTAGCAGGCATGCAGGGAGTGTAGCAGGCATGCAGGGAGTGTAGCAGGCATGCAGGGAGTGTAGCAGGCATGCAGGGAGTGTAGCAGGCATGCAGGGAGTGTAGCAGGCATGCAGGGAGTGTAGCAGGCATGCAGGGAGTGTAGCAGGCATGCAGGGAGTGTAGCAGGCATGCAGGGAGTGTAGCAGGCATGCAGGGAGTGTAGCAGGCATGCAGGGAGTGTAGCAGGCATGCAGGGAGTGTAGCAGGCATGCAGGGAGTGTAGCAGGCATGCAGGGAGTGTAGCAGGCATGCAGGGAGTGTAGCAGGCATGCAGGGAGTGTAGCAGGCATGCAGGGAGTGTAGCAGGCATGCAGAGGGCAGGATGAGGGTGTAGCAGGCATGCAGGGAGTGTAGCAGGCATGCAGGGAGTGTAGCAGGCATGCAGGGAGTGTAGCAGGCATGCAGGGAGTGTAGCAGGCATGCAGGGAGTGTAGCAGAGAGTGCAGCGGGAGTGTAGCAGGCATGCAGGGAGTGTAGCAGGCATGCAGGGAGTGTAGCAGGCATGCAGGGAGTGTAGCAGGCATGCAGGGAGTGTAGCAGGCATGCAGGGAGTGTAGCAGGCATGCAGGGAGTGTAGCAGGCATGCAGGGAGTGTGCAGAGCAGGATGCAGAGGAGTGTAGCAGGCATGCAGGGAGTGTAGCAGGCATGCAGGGAGTGTAGCAGGCATGCAGGGAGTGTAGCAGGCATGCAGGGAGTGTGCAGGCATGCAGGAGTGCAGGCATGCAGGGAGTGTAGCAGGCATGCAGGGAGTGTAGCAGGCATGCAGGGAGTGTAGCAGGCATGCAGGGAGTGTAGCAGGCATGCAGGGAGTGTAGCAGGCATGCAGGAGTGTAGCAGGCATGCAGGGAGTGTAGCAGGCATGCAGGGAGTGTAGCAGGCATGCAGGGAGTGTAGCAGGCATGCAGGGAGTGTAGCAGGCATGCAGGGAGTGTAGCAGGCATGCAGGAGTGTAGCAGGCATGCAGGGAGTGTAGCAGGCATGCAGGAGTGTAGCAGGCATGCAGGGAGTGTAGCAGGCATGCAGGGAGTGTAGCAGGCATGCAGGGAGTGTAGCAGGCATGCAGGGAGTGTAGCAGGCATGCAGGGAGTGTAGCAGGCATGCAGGGAGTGTAGCAGGCATGCAGGGAGTGTAGCAGGCATGCAGGGAGGCAGGCATGCAGGAGTGTAGCAGGCATGCAGGGGGTGTAGCAGGCATGCAGGAGTGTGCAGGCATGCAGGAGTGAGCAGGCATGCAGGGAGTGTAGCAGGCATGCAGGAGGTAGCAGCATGCAGGAGTGTAGCAGCATGCAGGAGTGTAGCAGGCATGCAGGGAGTGTAGCAGGCATGCAGGAGTGTAGCAGGCATGCAGGAGTGTAGCAGGCATGCAGGAGTGTAGCAGGCATGCAGGGAGTGTAGCAGGCATGCAGGAGTGTAGCAGGCATGCAGGGAGTGTAGCAGGCATGCAGGGAGTGCAGCAGGCATGCAGGGACGCAGTTGGGGGGGCTGAGGAGCAGGCATGCAGGAGTGTAGCAGGCATGCAGGGAGTGTAGCAGGCATGCAGGGAGTGTAGCAGGCATAGGAGTGTAAGGGAGGCATTCAGGAGTGAGAGGATGAATTAAAAGAAAAGAAGGAAGTAACCCCAGAGAGGGACTTGTTACCTGAAGTCCTTTTGGAGGGGATTCCCTTCCAACCACTAACACCCTGCCCCTGTCATCATCCCTATCTTCCAGATGCCTGCAACTCTTCAATAAAGGTAAGTAAATGTATATATATATATTGTTTTTAATTATTTAGTATGTGAATATTTTTTTGTGGAACGGATTAATTGTATTTACATTATTTCTTATGGGAAATAAGGGTTCGAATTTCGTAAACTTCGTGTTAAGTAATAGCTCCTAGAACGGATTAATTACGATACTTGGGGGTTTACTATATTAAGTGAGCAATATAGCTAGGCCTAAAAATTGCATATACAGTACACACCTTGCTTTAAAATATTTTCATCCTTAGATTATAGTGAGTGGTGAATATATTTATTTACAGGAAGTTGAATAAATGAAAAATGGGTATACAGTGGTACCTCTACTTACGAGCAAAATTCGTTCCAGTCGGCTATTCAAGTGCCGATACCGAAGGAATTTTTTCCCATAAGAAATAATGAAAATTAGGTTAATCCATTTCAGACCCCTAAAAATACACTTACAAAAGCACCTACAAAAATACACTTGCATAATTGTTCGAGTTGGGAGCTGCTCGTAAGTAGAGGTACCACTGTAGTTGAAAACTCCTGTATTAGCAAATGCTGTTAAGTGGGGCCTGCCTGTACTTTGCTGCATCTTGCAATGATCACTTATTAAATCATGTATGACAATGGTCACAATATTCTCTGTATATCTTTTTCATTTACGATACCTCTAACTGACTGGATTTATTTCATGAACCTTAAAAGAATAGCGTTGATTATACCAGCCATCTCTTAACTCATTTTTTATTAACCCTTTGACTGTCGCAACCCCAAATCCTGAAGTGTCTCCTGGTGTCGCAAAATATTCAAATTTTTTTTTTTTTTCCTTATGAAATGATAATCTTTTCCTGATGGTAATGACACCAAAAGTACGAAATTTGATGGAAAACTTACGGAATTACGCTCTCACGAAGTTAGTGATCTCAGCGATATATACGCATCGGCGATTTCGCCGACTTTGAGCCCTATTTTTGGCCAATTCCATTGTTCCATTCGACCAAACTCATTGCTATTTCTTTAGAACTCCATTTGTTCTATTGATTGAGTACAAGAAACTGCCAATTTACCGATTTCAACTACCCAATAAAGTGGTCAGAAATTGGCAATTTGGCCAATTTCATGCAAAATAAAAAAGATGTCATTTTCAAAATAGGGTCCAGAATAAACAATGCAGACATTCCTGGCACTAAAATAAGATTTTCTCTGTTCATTAGTCACGTCTTTAGGCCCCTCTTATATTACTCTTGCTTTTTATTTTGATTTTTTATTCACAGAAAAAAATAGAAGATTTACTGTTATGCAGATTACTGCATTATTGTAAAAATGGTATAAATAATATCAGTGCACTTGTGAAAGAATATTAGACTCACCATTTGACGTGTATTGGACGCGTGGCGTGATTTGTTTACTCCTGAACATTGGCAAAAATTGAACATTTCTGCTAGTTTGAGCTCAATTTCAAGGTTGTTTTCATCATGAAACTAATCAAAATCATCTTTATTTCTGTAATATGTTTTCCATTGTATAAAATGAGACCACGAAAAAGAGAATACAACCATAAATACTATACAAAAATACACCTCAAAGTCGGCGTTTTAATCCAAAAACACGGTCGGAGGTTTTTTTTCTCATGCACTGCGTGCTGCAGGATTTTTTTTTTTATTCAGCACACTCTGAGCACACAGACCCATTCTTTCACATGTGGGCCTACCAGCTTTTTCCTGCTTGATTTGAAGCCGCTAGAATTTTTGAGTATACTATATAGTACGTCCGAAACACTGGCTCGTAAGACGTATATATACGACCGAAACAGTCAAAGGTTAATACAAATCTTTAGACATGGGTATTTCATGTGTTGCAAAGTAAAATATATAACTATATCTTCCCATTATCAATAAATAATATTTCAGCAAGTTACATATGGTCATTAATGAATCTAAGTTAACTCACTAGTGTCAGCTTAAGCAAAGTCAATGATGTTCAAAGCCTGCACGTTAACTATTGACATTTGGGATGCGGTTAATTGTCACAAATCTTTGACATGTTCTTTGAGGAACAGCTGTAGAATAGGAAGCGTGTACCAAGAATCTGGTCCAACCAAATCACTCGGGTTTGTTGCCAGAGTGATGCCAGTTGGAAATTTTGAATTCCTGAATCCTGTTCCATATTTTTGAGATGTAACAAGTTCTGTGTCTGGCTTGATTACCAGCAGGCTATCAGCAGGATCACACCATGCCTTGGAATGTTCTGTATTGCTGAAGAGTGCAAGTCAACTACCAGAGATAAAGCTGAAATGTGTGAATTACACTCCTGGAAACCAGTTTGTTCATGGCCTTGTTATGCTAAACTTAGGTTATTCAAAGGGGCATCAACATCAGAATTTCAGGTCATCCAACAGGTGTTATAGATAAGGGTTGCAAACATTATGGCAGATTACAAATTTCATGGGACAGCACAACTGGCATAACCCAAACCAGTACAGTTTTAGAACAGGATGATCATGCATGTCACAGCTGTTGAACCACTATGATAGAATTATGGAGGCATTGGAAGGCGACCAAAATACAGATATGATATACACAGATTTTGCAAAGGTGTTTGGCAAATGCAATCATGGAGTGATAGTGCACAAAATGAGGGCCATAGGCATTACAGGGAAGATAGGCAGATGGATTTTCGGGTTCCTAACACACACAATACAAAAAGTAGTAGTAAACAGCAAAATCCAGCACCAGCAAGTTAAAAAGTTCAGTTCCCCAAGGAACTGTCCTGGCACCTCTGCTATTTCTCATCATTGTAGCAGACATAGATAAAAACACCCGTCATAGTTTTGTATCAGATGACACTAAAATAAGCATTACGGTAGAAGTCATTAAAAAATTACAGGAAGGTATAAGCAGTGTTTTCCAGTGGGCAGTGGAGAACATAACGTTCAGTGGTGACAAATTCCAGCTGCTTTGGTATGGAAAGAATGAAGAACTCGAGAGGATCATCTAATAGAATGAAAGGAACACATGAAAGACTTGGGAATAATTATGTCAGCTGACCTTTCTTTCAAAGAACGTAATAAGACAACGATCACGACAGCCAAGAGGATGATGGGGTGGGCATTGAGAACCTTCAAAACAAGGGAAATAATCCCAATGGCGACACTTGAAATCGCTGGTGCTCCCTTATTTGGAATATTGCTCAATGTTAACGGACCATTCAAGGCAGGAGAAATATCAGAGCTTGATTGAATACAAATTGTTTACGGCCCACATAGAGCCAGTAAGGCATTTAAATTACTGGGAATGCCTTAAAGTCTTGAACATGTAATCACTGGAGGGGAGGAGAGACAGAAACATGATAATATATACAGTGGAACCTCGGTTTTCCTTTGCCCCAGTTTTCGTCGGATTCAGTTTTTGACAATGTTTTTCGTCAAAATATTGTCCCAGTTTTCGTTCATCACCTCAGTTTTCATCCACCATACCAAACGTGTCCACCTGCCATGCAAGCATTCTAAGTCAGTCTGGCTTTGTTTCTCGTCGAGTGAACATTATCCTGCGCATACATATGAAACATTTCATAATAATCCATTGTTTTTTGTGCTTGTTTATTGAGTGCGACTGCTAAATAAGCCACCATGGGGCCAAAGAAAGTTCCGAGTGCCAGCCCTTTGATAAAGAAGGCAAGAAACACTATAGAATTCAAGAAAGAGGGTGGTGGTAGTGGTTGTGATGGTGGTAGTGATTATGGTAGTGATGGTGGTAGAGGGTCGTAGTGGTTGTGATGGTGGTAGGGGGTGGTAGTGATTGTGGTAGAGGGTGGTAGTGGTTGTGATGGTGGTAGAGGGTGGCAGTGGTTGTGATGGTGGTAGTAATGGTGGTAGAGGGTGGTAGTGATGGTGGTAGAGGGTGGTAGTGATGGTGGTAGAGGGTGGTAGTGATGGTGGTAGAGGGTGATAGTGATGGTGGTAGAGGGTGGTAGTGATGGTGGTAGTGATGGTGGTAGAGGGTGGTAGTGATGGTGGTAGAGGGTGGTGGTGGTTGTGGTCTTCAATAAAGGTAAAAGTGATTTAAATGTTCATTTATCCATTTCATTAGTGCTTTATATTTATGTCTCATTGTTTTCTGTATGTAAAACTATAGTTATTCTCTCAAAAATGTATTTTTTGTTAATATTTTTGGGTGTCTGGAATGGATTAATTGGGTTTACATTATTTCTTATGGGAAATATTGTTTCAGTTTTCGTCGAATTTGTTTTTCATCAGACTCTGGAACAGATTAAAGACGAAAACTGAGGTTCATAAGAACATAAGAAAGGAGGAACACTGCAGCAGGCCTGTTGGCCCATTCTAGGCAGGTCCTTCACATTCCATCCCACTAACAGAATATTTGTTCAACCTAATTTTCAATGCTACCCAAGAAATAAGCTTTGAAGATTCTATTAACTCAAGTGCGAGTCCCACTCAAATCCAACCCCTCTCACTCATGAATTTATCCAACCTAAATTTGAAACTACCCAAGGTCATAGCTTCAATGACCCTACTAGGCAGACTGTTCCACTCATCAACTACCCTATTTCCAAACCAATATTTCCCTATATCCTTTCTAAATCTAAACTTATCCAATTTGAATCCATTATTGCGGGTTCTCTCTTGGAGAGATATCCTCAAGACCTTATTTATATCCCCCTTATTAATACCCATCTTCCACTTATATACCTCGATCATGTCTCCCCTCATTCTTCGTCTTACAAGTGAATGTAATTTAAGGGTCTTCAATCTTTCTTCATACGGAAGATTTCTAATGCTATGAATTAACTTTGTCATTCGTCGCTGAATGTTTTCTAACGAATTTATATCCATTCTGTAAAATGGAGACCAGAACTGAGCTGCATAATCTAGGTGAGGCCTTACTAATGATGTATAAAGCTGTAATATAACCGCTGGACTTCTGTTGCTTACACTTCTTGATATAAATCCCAGTAATCTATTTGCTTTATTTCTTACGCTTAGGCATTGCTGACTTGGTTTGAGGTTGCTGCTTACCATAACCCCAGATCCTTTTCGCATTCTGTACGGCTGAGTTCAACATTATTAAGCTGGTAGGTGCTAGGGTTATGAACATTCCCGAGCTTTAGAACTTTGCATTTATCTACATTGAACTGCATCTGCCATTTTTCTGACCAGGAATTGAGTTTGTCTAAATCCTCCTGAAGTTCCGTGACATCTACGTCTGAATCGATTATCCTACCTATCTTCGTGTCATCAGCGAATTTGCTCATATCACTAGTAATTCCCTCGTCAAGGTCATTTATATATATTATAAACAACAACGGGCCCAAAACCGATCCCTGTGGAACGCCACTTGTTACAGATCCCCACTCAGATTTAACCCCATTAATGCACACCCTCTGCTTCCTATTGGTGAGCCATGACTCGATCCATGAAAACACTTTTACCCCAATGCCGTGAGCAGCCACTTTCTTTAACAGTCTCTGATGTGGTACTCTATCAAAAGCCTTACTAAAATCCAAATAAACAATATCGAATTCTTTATCATGATCAACTGCCTCAAAAGCCTTACTGAAAAAAGTTAATAAATTAGTTAGGCAGGAACGGCCCCTGGTGAATCCATGTTGAGTATCATTAATCAAATTATGCCTATCGAGATGGCTTCTTATGTTATCAGCTATAATCGACTCTAATAATTTGCCTACAATTGATGTTAGACTTATTGGGCAGTAATTTGATGGTAACGACTTGTCCCCTGCTTTAAAAATAGGAATTATGCACCCCATACCCATCCTGTGGGCTGTAGTCAAAAGATTAGAGGTAAAAATTGGTCCAGGGACTGGACTCCAAAGCTTTGATAGCTGAACAAGTTACAGCGGTAATGAACTAGATTTGGTCACAATTATGACCAATAACAAAGGTAATGCCCCAGACCGACAAAATGTGATCAGTCACGAGGGAGCCTTCACCAAATTCAACTTCAATAACAAAAACATAAGGTGGGACCAAGTAAACCAAGTTCTAAATGATATAAACTGGGAAGATAGGTTGGTATCCGTGATGCTTAGGCTATGTCTAGAACAAATTAACTCTGGCACTCGAGGTTTGCTCTAGGCATATTCCTTTAAGGAAAAGGAGGAGATGTAAACTAGAAAGAGAAAGGCGCTCTCTATACAGGCAAAGGCAAAGAAACAGTGCGGCTAAAAGAGGCCAATATATCTGCAATACGTAGGGAGTCACTGGTCAGAGAAATAGCAAACATCGAACTAAAGCTAAAGGAATCTTGGAAAAATAAACACATAAGCAGTATAATGTGATCCTTTATTGACAACGTTTCGCCCACGCAGTGGGCTTTATCGAGTCATAGACAGATCTACCTGGAAAATGAGCAACATGGAGATATATATAGGGTACAGTCAGGTGGAGAATGCTGGGTCAGGTGGAGAAAGCTGCATGTGAGTCTTAAAAGTAGTGTGATAGTTAAAAACATAGTGTGACTTAAAGGACCTGCAGTGTACCATTCTTGAGTTCTAGGTGGGATAGCGTTGAAGAAGTTTCTTGGCAATAGGTTCAGCTATGTTGTAGAAGCCGTTGTTCTGGTTGAAGTTGTTGGATATACAGATGAGTGATGATTCTAGGATTCTTCGGTATTGCGTGTTGTCTTCTCTGGCGATGAGAGAAACGCGGGAAGAACTAAAAGCCATAATTGAAATTGAAAGAAACCCAAAGTATTTCTTTTCTTATGCCAAATCAAAGTCGAGAACAACATCCAGTAAGGAAATGAGTGAGCTACTCAAGTCCCAATATGGCTCGGTTTTTAGCGAGCCGCTAACCAGACAGAGTCGAAGACCTAAATTAATTTTTTTTATGAGAGAGAAACATAATTTGGTAGACACACACCTATCTGATATTATCCTGACGCCAAATGACTTCGAAAAGGTGATAAATGACATGCCCATGCACTCTGCCCCAGGCCCAGACTCGTGGAACTCCGTGTTCATCAAGAACTGCAAGAAGTCCCTGTCGCGTGCCTTCAGCATTCTATGGAGAGGGAGCATGGTCACGGGTCATCCCACACTCACTAAAAACAACATACAGCCCCATTTAACAAAGGTGGCAGTAAAACGATTGCAAAGAACTACAGACCGATACCACTAACATCCCATATCATAAAAATCTTTGAGAGGGTTCTAAGAAGCAAGATTGCCAACCACCTAGATACCCATCAGTTACACAACCCAGGGCAACAATTTGGATTCAGAAAACACAAAAGCACAAATGACCCAATTATAAAGATGCTAGACCTGCTTTACTCAGCACTGAAAAATAATGAATATCCATTGGACTCTATTGACCTAAGGAAAGCTTTAGACACAGTAGACCACGGCATCCTACTCCACAAACTTGACCATTATGGTATAAGAGGCCATGCACTTGCATATTTCAAATCCTATCTTACTAACAGGTATCAATAATAATAATTTTATTTCATTGCAAGTTTACATCGAGATTTTGCAATTACAATTATGAATTGCAGTGCAAAGAGAGCCACTATCATGCCATGGCATTATGGGCAGACTAAATCTAATGGCTTATAGACTACTTAATACTAGATAAATTGATTAAGTTTGTTATAGTTAAACATTAGTTTATATTTATAGCAGATAATAAGTTTACTCAAATTACAATCTGAGAATATTACATTGTGACAAGGTGAAAGTATTTTGTAGGTTATATCAATAGTAAATATTTAAATTATATTATGGGAAAATAACACAGCGTTGCTGAAAGTAGTTTACAGTATGAGAATGTTGGTGTGGCGGGCAGGTATTTATACTATAATGTAGTATTTATTAATGTATGAACTTTGGGAATCTAGTTTTGAAGTTTTAAGATTTAGGTAACTGGGAGATTTTTTGGTTGAATTGAGTATAGAGTATTTAATTTAGGGTGAGTAGGTGGTTTTTGAGAAGAGTCTTAAATTGATGTTCAGACCAGGTTATTTTAGTATTTACTGGTAATGAATTCCAGATTTTGGGGCCCTTTATGTGCATAGAATTTTTACACAGGGTGATATGGACAATGGGGTATATCAAAAAGTGATCTGTGTCTCGTGTTATGGTCATGGGTCCTGTTAAGGTTGGTGAGAAGTTTGAGTGGAGGGTTTATATTTGAGTGTAGAGTTCTATGTATGTAGTAGGCACAAGAATAAGTGTGAATGTTATTTACGGGAGTAGTTTTAAACTTCTGAATATTGGTGGAGTATGCTGTCTTAGAGTGGGAATTTGTTATCATTCTGACTGCAGCCTTTTGCTGGGTTATGAGTGGTCTAAGGTGATTTAATGTTGTTGATCCTCATGCACAAATTCCTTAGGTGAGATAAGGGTAGATGAGTGAATGATACAGTGCAAGGAGACTGATTGAGGCACATAGTAACGTATCTTTGATAATATGCCTACTGTCTTTGAGATTTTCTTGGAAATTTGTGTGTGTGTGTTTGGAATTTGAGGCTACTGTCAAGGTGGATTCCTAGGAATTTTCCCTCTGTGAGTCTTGTGATGGGTGATCCATTGAGCGTTATGTTAAGTGGAACATTTGTAGCTCTGTTTCCAAACTGAATGAAATAGGTTTTGTCAGTATTGAGAGTAAACTTATTAGTCTTCATCCAGGTAGATATTCTCTGTAATTCAGCATTAACAGTGTTGGCCAGTATGACTGGGTTTGGTTGCGAGAAGACATGTAGTGTCATCTGCAAATAATATGGGTTTCAGTAGTTGTGATGCATTCGGTAGGTCATTGATGTAAATGAGGAAGAGTGGTCCTAGGACACTTCCTTGTCAACACGACCACTTGATACTGGAGTACCACAGGGAAGTGTACTTGGTCCCCTGCTCTTCCTTTTATACATCAATGATTTTCCCAATGTATCTCAATACCTTAAGCCTTTGCTGACGAAACGACTGATGTCATCTCCCACCCAAATCTTGCCTCTCAACACCATTGTAAACGAAGAGCTAGTAAAAATATCGACCTGGATGACTGCCAATAAACTCACACTTAATACTGACAAAACCTTCTATATTATATTTGGTAACAGAGCAGGTGTTGCAAAACTGAACATTATGATTGACAACACTCTTATTACTAAACAAAATGAGGGCAAATTCCTGGGCCTGCACTTTCACAGCAATCTGAAATTCAGCGCCCATGTCCAACACATAACCAAAAACATATCCAATACTGTTGGGATCCTCTCTAAAATACGTTACTACGTACCAAAATCAGCCCTACGCACACTATACTATTCACTCATCTATCCCTACCTCACCTATGTTATTTGTGCCTGGGGTTCAACAGCAGCAACCCACCTAAAACCAATAATAACCCAACAAAAAGCCGCAATAAGAATTATCACGCAATCCAATCCTAGGCAACACTCCCCTCCCCCATTCTTCAAAGACCTAAACTTACTGTACAGAACATCCACACCTACTACTGTACAACCTATATTTACAGAACCATAAATTCTAATATTAACCCTGAACTAAAACACATTCTTGACAGTTGCAACAGGACCCATAGACATAATACCAGACAAAAATCTCTATGACATTCCTCGTGTCCGGCTAAACCTCTACATAAATTCGATGCACATAAAAGGGCCTAAAATCTGGAACTCCCTGCCTGAAAACTCTAGAACTTCAGACTCAATCACCACTTTCAAAACTACTGTTGAAAAACATCTTATCTCCCTAACACACCCCATTATTAGCTAAACGAATTACCTGGAGTTTACCTGGAGAAAATTCCAGGGGTCAACGCCCCCGCGGCCCAGTCTGTAACCAGGCCTTATGTTGGACCAGAGCCTGATCAACCAGGCTGTTACTGCTGGCCGCACACAGTCCAACGTACGAGCCACAGCCTGGCTGGTCAGGTACCGACTTTAGGTGCCTGTCCAGTGCCTGCTTGAAGACAGCCAGGGGTTTGTTGGTAATCCCCCTTATGTATGCTGGGAGGCAGTTAAACAATCTTGGGCCCCTGACACTTATTGTATTGTCCCTCAACGTGCTAGTGGCACCCCTGCTTTTCATTGGGGGGATGTTACATCGCCTGCCGAGTCTTTTGCTTTCGTAGGGAGTGATTTTCGTGTGCAAGTTTGGTACTAATCCCTCGAGAATTTTCCACGTGTATATAACAATATATCTCTCCCGCCTGCGTTCTAGGGAGTACAGGTTTAGAAACTTCAAGCGTTCCCAGTAATTGAGGTGGTTTATCGCAGTTATGCGTGCCGTGAAGGTTCTCTGCACATTTTCAAGGTCAGCAATTTCACCTGCCTTGAAAGGTGCAGTTAGTGTGCAGCAATATTCCAGCCTAGATAGAACAAGGGATCTGTAAAGTGTCAACATGGGCTTTGCATCCCTGGTTTTGAAGGTTCTCATGATCCATCCTGCCATTTCTCTAGCAGATGCGATTGCTACGGTGTTATGGTCCTTGAAGGTGAGATCCTCTGACATGATCACTCCCAGGTCTTTGACATTAGTTTTTCGCTCTATTGTGTGGTTGGAATTAGTTTTGTACTCCGATGAGATTTTAATTTCCTCACGTTTTCCGTATCTTAGTAATTGAAATTTCTCATCATTGAACTTCATATTGTTTTCTGCAGCCCATTTAAAGATTTGGTTTATGTCTGCTTGGAGTCTTGCAGTGTCTTCAACGGTGGACACTGTCATACAGATTCGGGTGTCATCTGCAAAGGAAGACACGGCACTGTGGCTTATATCCCTGTCTATGTCCGATATGAGGATGAGGAACAGGATGGGAGCGAGTACTGTGCCTTGTGGAACAGAGCTTTTCACAGTAGCTGCCTCAAACTTTACTCTGTTGACATAAACCGCATGCATAAGTGCGATAAACCACCTCAATTACTGGGAACGCTTAAGTTCCTAAACCTGTACTCTCTAGAATGCAGGCGGGAGAGATACATTATTATATACACGTGAAAAATTCTCGAGGGATTAGTACCAAACTTGCACACGAGAATCACTCCGTACAAAGCAAAAGACTGCAGGCGATGTAACATCCCCAATGAAAAGCAGGGGTGCCACTAGCACGTTGAGGGACAACACAATAAGTGTCAGGGGTACAAGATTGTTCAACTGCCTCCCAGCATACATCAGGGGGATTACCAACAAACCCCTGGCTGTCTTCAAGCAGGCACTGGACAGGCACCTAAAGTCGGTACCTGACCAGCCAGGCTGTGGTTCGTACGTTGGACTGCGTGCGGCCAGCAGTAACAGCCTGGTTGATCAGGCTCTGGTCCAACATGAGGCCTGGTCACAGACCGGGCCGCAGGGGCGTTGACCCCTGGAATTCTCTCCAGGTAAACTCCAGGTAATAAAAGCAAAAGATTGCACGAGGTGCAACATTCCCCCAATGAAAAGCAAGGGTGCCACGAGTACACTGAGAGACAACACAATAAGTGTCCGTGGCCCAAGACCG
>WNWK01019773.1:0-37105 GCA_009830355.1 Cherax destructor | reverse complement strand
TGCTAGTTACCAGTGGTGTGTAGTGTGTTTATGTTGCTAGTTACCAGTGGTGTGTAGTGTGTTTATGTTGCTAGTTACCAGTGGTGTGTAGTGTGTTTATGTTGCTAGTTACCAGTGGTGTGTAGTGTGTTTATGTTGCTAGTTACCAGTGGTGTTGGGTGTGTTTATGTTGCTAGTTACCAGTGGTGTGTAGTGTGTTTATGTTGCTAGTTACCAGTGGTGTGTAGTGTGTTTATGTTGCTAGTTACCAGTGGTGTGTAGTGTGTTTATGTTGCTAGTTACCAGTGGTGTGTAGTGTGTTTACGTTGCTAGTTACCAGTGGTGTGTAGTGTGTTTATGTTTCTAGTTACCAGTGGTGTGTAGTGTGTTTATGTTGCTAGTTACCAGTGTTGTGTAGTGTGTTTATGTTGCTAGTTACCAGTGGTGTGTAGTGTGTTTGTTGCTTCCATCATGGCCCTAGCAGTAACATGATCCTAGACCAACATGGCCCTAACATCAACATGACACTAGCACCAACATGGCCCTAGCATCAACATGGCCCTAGCATCAACATTACCCAAAACCAACATGGCCCTAGCATCAACATGGCCCTAGCATCAACATGGCGCTAGCATCAACATGACCCTAGACCAACATGGCCCTAGCATCAACATTACCCTAGACCAACATGGCCCTAACATCAACATGACACTAGCACCAACATGACCCTAGCATCAACATGGCCCTAGCATCAACATTACCCAAAACCAACATGGCCCTAGAATCAACATGGCCCTAGCATCAACATGGCGCTAGCATCAACATGACCCTAGACCAACATGGCCTTAGCATCAACATGGCGCTAGCATCAACATGACCCTAGACCAACATGGCCCTAACATCAACATGACCCTAGACCAACATGGCCCTAGCATCAACATTACCCTAGACCAACATGACACTAGCACCAACATGGCCCTAGCATCAACATTGCCCTAGCATCAACATTACCCTAGACCAACATGGCCCTAGCATCAACATGGCCCTAGCATCAACATGGCCCTAGCATCAACATGGCTATAACACTAACATGGCCCTAGCATCAACATGGCCCAATCACCAACATGGCTCTAACACTAACATGGCCCTAGCACCAACAGAACTGCACATCTGTGTCGAACACGGATATGACCTATTTTAGGAGATGCGGAAACGCACAGTGTTGCTGCAGTTTGTTGAGAGACGTGAAAAAATAATTTTAGGCGTGACCTATGGGTCCTCAAACCTAGACACAATAAGAGAACACTGTATCAACATCCGTGGGGCAAGACTGTACTCACTGGAGAGGAGGAGATAGAGATACATGATAATACTCGAGGGTCTGGTCACAAATCTACACACTGCCATAACAACATACTGGAGTGAGAGATATGACAGGAAGTGTAAAATATACCCAGTGAAAAGCAGGGGCACCATGGACACAATAAGAGAACACTGTATCAACATGTGTGGACCAAGACTGTTCAACATCTTACCAGAAGATATCAGAAACACTGCTGGAACAAGTGTAGAAATCTGCAAGAGCAAACTGGACAAGTATCTTCACCAGATCAACCAGGCTGTGATGGATATGTGGGGCAGTGGACCGCCATCAACAACAACCTGGTTGACCAGGCTAGCACCAGACAAGCCTGGCCTATGGCCGGGCTCCGGGAGTAGACTCATCAAAAGTAAGAAGGGAAAGGTGGACAATGACCTGGAATTAATGTGCTATGTCGTCTGGGTACTTCAGCTAAATTAACTGGAACAATGTGACCTGAGTCCTGGAAAAGAGTGACCTGGGTTATCCCAGAGACAGTTTCTGGAGTCACCGCCACTAAGACCTGGTCCCAGACCACAAAAAGTTCGTAAGTGTTGGGGAGGAGGTGTTGTTATTGAATCATCCAGGATTGTTTGTAGTCCTGGTCATCCCTCACCTCAGCTGTCATTCCTCAGTATTGTGCCTTGTGTTCTTCCTCAGCTGTCATCCTCTGACCTATACTGACCTGACCCACACTGTTCATGTCTCCTTTCTCTCCCCCCCTATTATAAACCCCAGTTCACACCCCCTTCTCACAGTACATATGGTAAATTCTAAATTACCAGAAGGCGATTTAACGGCGTCAACCCCCCGTTGGCCAGGTCCCAGACCAGGCTTTCTGCATGTTGGAGTGATCATCCAGGCTGTAGGTGCTCCCAGCACACAATCCAACGTGTGCAATACAGCCTGGCTGATCAGGAACTGACTTAAGGAACTTATCCAAAGAGAAGCAGGCACCCCATACTGCTATCTTTTCTCCCCACCAGTGCCATCTTTTCTCCCCACCAGTGCCATCTTTTCTCCCCACCAGTGCCATCTTTTCTCCCCACCAGTGCCATCTTTTCTCCCCACCAGTGCCATCTTTCCTACTCAAAATAGCAGCTAGACCAGGTAGCAACACCCTTACCAACAGCAACACTAGCAGCGCCACTAGCAGCGCCACTAGCAGCGCCACTAGCAGCAAGCACCACTACAATACCCTGGCACCATCAAGGGGTCAACTAGAGACAGTGGTCACATCAACGATGCTTCTTGTATCAACAACACAAGTCAGCATCAACGTCAATCTTAGAACTTAAAAACAATGTTGTTCTCACAGTGACTCACCTACCTTCATGATGACCACTGTACCACACTACACCACTGTACCACACTACACCACTGTACCACACTACACCACTGTACCACACTACACCACTGTACCATAGTACACACTGTACCACTACCATGTACAACCACCACTGTACCACACTACACCACTGTACCATAGTACACACTGTACCATATACACCACTGTACCATGCACCTACAGCCACTGTACCACACTCACCACTGTACCACACTACACCACTGTACCACACTACACCACTGTACCACTAATGTACACCACTGTACCACACAACACCACTGTACCACACTACACCACTGTACCATAATGTACACACACTGTACCACACTACACCACTGTACCACACTACACCACTGTACCACAACACCACTGTACCACACTACACCACTGTACCATTCACCACTACCACCAACCCACTGTACCATAGTACACCACTGTACCACACTACACCACTGTACCATACCACGTACCACACACCCACTGTACCATATACACCACTGTACCACACTACACCACTGTACCACACTACACCACTGTACCACACTACACCACTGTACCACACAACACCACTGTACCACACTACACCACTGTACCACACTACACCACTGTACCACACTACACCACTGTACCACACTACACCACTGTACCACACTACACCACTGTACCACACAACACCACTGTACCACACTACACCACTGTACCATAGTACACCACTGTACCACACTACACCACTGTACCACACTACACCACTGTACCACACTACACCACTGTACCATCCCCACTACAGCCACTGTACCACACTACACCACTGTACCATACCAGTACACACACCTGTACCCACACCACACCACCACTGTACCACACTACACCACTGTACCACACTACACCACTGTACCACACTACACCACTGTACCACACTACACCACTGTACCACACTACACCACTGTACCATAGTACACAACTGTACCACACTACACCACTGTACCACACTACACCACTGTACCACACTACACCACTGTACCACACTACACTGTACCACACTACACCACTGTACCATAGTACACCACTGTACCATAGTACACCACTGTACCATAGTACACCACTGTACTATAGTACACCACTGTACCACACTACACCACTGTACCACACTACACCACTGTACCATAGTACACCACTGTACCACACTACACCACTGTACCACACTACACCACTGTACCATAGTACACCACTGTACCACACTACACCACTGTACCATAGTACACCACTGTACCATAGTACACCACTGTACCACACTACACCACTGTACCACACTACACCACTGTACCATAGTACACCACTGTACCATAGTACACCACTGTACCATAGTACACCACTGTACCATAGTACACCACTGTACCACACTACACCACTGTACCACACTACACCACTGTACCATAGTACACCACTGTACCATAGTACACCACTGTACCACACTACACCACTGTACCATAGTACACAACTGTACCACACTACACCACTG
This sequence comes from Cherax destructor, assembly GCA_009830355.1. NCBI lineage: Eukaryota > Metazoa > Arthropoda > Malacostraca > Decapoda > Parastacidae > Cherax > Cherax destructor. Next base: position 32,899 of record WNWK01019773.1, on the reverse strand, counting down.
TACCATAGTACACCACTGTACCACACTACACCACTGTACCACACTACACCACTATACCATAGTACACCACTGTACCATAGTACACCACTGTACCACACTACACCACTGTACCATAGTACACCACTGTACCACACTACACCACTGTACCACAGTACACCACTGTACCATAGTACACCACTGTACCATAGTACACCACTGTACCACACTACACCACTGTATCATAGTACACCACTGTACCATAGTACACCACTGTACCACACTACACTACTGTACCACACTACACCACTGTACCATAGTACACCACTGTACCACACTACACCACTGTACCATAGTACACCACTGTACCACACTACACCACTGTACCACACTACCACACAATACACTACCACAATACACCACTGTACCACACTGGAGATTTCAACTAGTCTCAGAGCAGGACCTTAGACCAGAGCCAGGTCAGAGCCAGGTCAGAGCCAGGTCAGAGCCATGTATGCCTGTCGCACACAGATCTCACCCATATTTACTGCAATTCTTAGTCCTCTGTTTGACGTGATAAAGCTCCACACAGGTCACGACAGCCTGGAGATGTAGTGGATAATGAGAACCTTCAAAACAAGGGAAATAATACCAATGGTGACACCAATGGGAAATAATACCAATGGTGACACCAATGGGAAATAATACCAATGGAGACACTCTTCAAATCGCTAGTGCTCCCTTTTCTGGACTATTGCTCAGTGCTGACGGCCCCGTTCAGGGCAGGAGAAATATCAGAGCTGGAACAAATACAGAGATCGTTTACGGCTCACATTGAGCCAGTAAAGCAGGGGGGTCTTGAAGACAGCCAGGTCTTGAATACAGCCAGGGGGTCTTGAAAACAGCCAGCGGGTCTTGAAAACAGCCAGCGGGTCTCGAATACAGCCAGGGGGATCTTGAAAACAGCCAGCGGGTCTTGAATACAGCCAGGGGGGTTTTGAAGACAGCCAGGGGTCTTGAAGACAGCCAGGGGTCTTGAAGACAGCCAGGGGTCTTGAAGACAGCCAGGGGTCTTGAAGACAACCACGGGTCTTGAAGACAGCCAGGGGTCTTGAACACAGCCAGGGGTCTTGAACACAGCCAGGGGTCTTGAAGACAGCCAGGGGTCTTGAAGACAGCCAGGGGTCTATTGTAATCGCCCATATATTCAATAATTCCTCAAATCCACATTTATGTTCCCTTTCTCCCCCCCCACTAATTCTCCACCCATTTCTTTAACCCTTTCTGCACTCCCCACCAACCCCTCATCCCGCCCACGCCCACTACCCACCCCACCCACTGCACCAATACGGATGTCCTGAGGATGGGTTGGGGCAGGGCTAGGGCAGGGCAAGGGCGGGAGCCCTAGCCTAAATTCCAGTGTAAGGACACACGAGGCATAAGCCTCACTGCGAGTCTGTCATAATGGCCCTTACCTCCTCTTGGACCATGGGTCACCACAGTGGTCCTACCCCCACAACCAATACCCATGGCCCAGGGTGCCCCTAACGAGGCGGGGGTATGAGAGACCTCAACCAACAGGTAATTCCAAGCAGCCATACCTGTCCGTAGCTGTAATTGTGCTAGAGAGGCGTTGAAGGCTTACCTGTGACGGGTTTCCAGAGTTAAACCACCAGCTTGATGCTAGCAGACTCCCTGGTCAACCAGACTGTTGCTACCAGCAGCCTGAAAGGTCACATAGCCCTTCACGGCCTGCCTGACCTTCACTTATGAGGGGTAATGAGAGTTTGGTCTGGAAAGCTGTCATGGTAGTTAGCTAGAGTGTGAGGCAGGGAGGCAGGGGTAGGGGAGGCAGGGAGGCAGGGGTGAGGGAGGGAAGGGAGGGGTAGTGGCGGTAGGGGGTGAGGCAGGGGAGTGAGGCAAGGAAGGCAGGAGGTGAGGCAGGGGAGTTAGGCAAGGAAGGTGAGGCAGGGGAGCTAGGCAGGGCTGGCAGGGGAGCTAGGCAGGGGAGGATAATGAATCTCACCTGAAGATCGCCCACCTGTTACCACACAATGGTCAGCAAAACTAATTAACGAATACAGGTGAGTCCAGAGAAATTAACGTCAAGGCCTGAGTACAACCTACCTACCTTAACACGTACTCTTAATTACACATAAATGTACCTAACAGCTACGTATATATATATATATATATATATATATATATATATATATATATATATATATATATATATATATTGTGTGTGTGTGTGTGTGTGTGTGTGTGTGTGTGTGTGTGTGTGTGTGTGTGTGTGGTGCCGAATAGGTAAAACTTGCTATTTTGGCATAAATAGCAACGCTCTTCTTGCCGAATAAGACAATTTGTGTATGCAATAATTTCTCAAAAATCATTCTGAACCTAACGAAAAAAATATATTTCATTGTGTTTGTTTATTAGTAAATTATTGTAAACTTATCTAAAATATATTTAGTTGGATTAAGCTAAATTAAATTGCGCTTGTTATAATAAGGTCAGGTAAGTTTTCTAAGATTCTTTTGGTACAAAATTATTAATTTTTACATTAACATAAATAAAATATATATATATTTATACGTAAAAAAGAGAAAATTTTAGAAAGGCCTTAATTTTAAATGAGTTCTTGATAATTAACCAATTTTACCTATTAGGCACGACATATAACGTACACACGTACAACCAGGTCATGGTCCCTTCCCCTCCCCCCAGTCTCGTTCTGCATGCCAACCACCACAGTCTGCTTGCTTTCCAGTATAGGCCTCTAGGCCTATGCATTATCCTCAGTGATGTTTATGCCGCTTCCTATACACGCATATTTATCACCATTTTCTCTAATTTTCTTCTTTATTCAGTTTCATTCTCTCTCAGTACCTCTCTCTCTCTCTCTCTCTCTCTCTCTCTCTCTCTCTCTCTCTCTCTCTCTCTCTCTCTCTCTCTCTCAAGTTCACTCCTCTCTCTACTTCCCTCTTTCTATTCATGCTTCGCGAGGCCCTGCCAACCACGAGTCGAACCTTGGAAAGAGTTGGCAGGGGTAGGGGAAGCAGGGGAAGTTAAGGGGTGATGGGGGTGATATATGATTAGGGCCCCCCACAGAGGTTACCTGATGGGTGGGTGACCCATATATATAGGCTTACCCTTGAATATACCACGCTAAACATGAAAAGTGGGAGGGGAGGAGGGCAGAGGGGTGGATAGAAGTGGAAAGAAGTGGATAGAGAGGTGGATAGAAGGGGGTGGATATGCTTCTTGAAGTTAGCCAAAGGTATCTTGGTAAAAAAGGACATCTGACATTCTTCACCGGGTACCTACTAGTTACCAGTGAGAAGGGTTGGATTCCAGATGGAACTGCTGCCTTACTTCCACTGGTGGATCCCGTCCCCTACACCATCTTCCAGATCTTCCAGCTCACCTTCCACACTATTTAAGACTCCATTATCATGTGTCACCTTCATATTGTTCCAGACCATGAAGCTGAACTCTTCTCTGAGGGACTGACCACCTTGTTCCAGACCATGAAGCTGAACTCTTCTCTGACGGACTGACCACCTTGTTCCAGACCATGAAGCTGAACTCTTCTCTGAGGTACTGACCACCTTGTTCCAGACCATGAAGCTGAACTCTTCTCTGAGGCACTGACCACCTTGTTCCAGACCATGAATCTGAACTCTTATCTGAGGGACTGACCACCTTGTTCCAGACCATGGAGATGAACTCTTCTCTGAGGGACTGACCACCTTGTTCCAGACCATTTTGCTGAACACTTCTCTGAGGTACTGACCACCTTGTTCCAGACCATGAATCTGAACTCTTCTCTGAGGGACTGACCACCTTGTTCCAGACCATGAAGCTGAACTCTTCTCTGAGGGACTGACCACCTTGTTCCAGACCATGAAGCTGAACTCTTCTCTGAGGGACTGACCACCTTGTTCCAGACCATGAAGCTGAACTCTTCTCTGAGGGACTGACCACCTTGTTCCAGACCATGAAGCTGAACTCTTCTCTGAGGCACTGACCACCTTGTTCCAGACCATGAAGCTGAACTCTTCTCTGAGGGACTGACCACCTTGTTCCAGACCATGAAGCTGAACTCTTCTCTGAGGCACTGACCACCTTGTTCCAGACCATGAAGCTGAACTCTTATCTGAGGGACTGACCACCTTGTTCCAGACCATGAAGCTGAACTCTTCTCTGAGGGACTGACCACCTTGTTCCAGACCATGAAGCTGAACTCTTATCTGAGGGACTGACCACCTTGTTCCAGACCATGGAGCTGAACTCTTCTCTGAGGTACTGACCACCTTGTTCCAGACCATGAAGCTGAACTCTTCTCTGAGGGACTGACCACCTTGTTCCAGACCATGAAGCTGAACTCTTCTCTGAGGACTGACCACCTTGTTCCAGACCATGGAACTCTTCTCTGAGGCACTGACCACCTTGTTCCAGACCATGAAGCTGAACTCTTCTCTGAGGCACTGACCACCTTGTTCCAGACCATGAAGCTGAACTTGGTATACAACAGTATACCAACCTACCTTGAAGGTGGTGGTCAGTATACAACAGTATACATCCTACATTGAAAATTGTGGTCAGTATACGACAGTATACCAGCCTACCTTGAAGGTGGTGGTCAGTATACGACAGTATACCAGCCTACCTTGAAGGTGGTGGTCAGTATACAACAGTATACCAGCCTACCTTGAAGGTGGTGGTCAGTATACAACAGTATACCAGTCTACCTTGAAGGTGGTGGTCAGTATACAACAGTATACCAGTCTACCTTGAAGGTGGTGGTCAGTATACAACAGTATACCAGCCAACCTTGAAGATGGTGGTCAGTATACAACAGTATACCAGCCAACCTTGAAGGTGGTGGTCAGTATACAACAGTATACCAGTCTACCTTGAAGGTGGTGGTCAGTATACAACAGTATACCAGTCTACCTTGAAGGTGGTGGTCAGTATACAACAGTATACCAGTCTACCTTGAAGATGGTGGTCAGTATACAACAGTATACCAGCCTACCTTGAAGATAGTGGTCAGTATACAACAGTATACCAGCCTACCTTGAAGATGGTGGTCAGTATACAACAGTATACCAGCCTACCTTGAAGATGGTGGTCAGTATACAACAGTATACCAGCCAACCTTGAAGATGGTGGTCAGTATACAACTGTATACCAGACTACCTTGAAGGTGGTGGTCAGTATACCTCAGTATACCAGCGTACCTTGAAGGTGGTGGTCAGTATACCTCAGTATACCAGCGTACCTTGAAGGTGGTGGTCATTATACCTCAGTATACCAGCCTACCTTGAAGGTGGTGGTCAGTATACCTCAGTATACAAGCCTTGTTTCATGTTGCGAGGACCCTCGCAACATGAAACAAGTCTAGTTCGCTAGGCTCATGTTGTTTGTAGGATCGGTGGCGGAATGGATATGGTGACACGTACGTTGTGTTGTCTCTTGAGGCTGGACAATGTGTCGTGTGGTCGAGCCCTGGCCTGCCAGAATCAGAAGTCTATAAGGCGATGGTGTCATTTCCAGCAGGATCTGCAGGAGGTTACACTGGAATTCGACCACAACACCTCAAAGAGATGGTAAATCCAGTACTCGGAGCATCTGCATCAATCCTCCTCACCGAATTAACAACTTTTGTCAACAACTGCCTGGCTGGGCGAATCCCAGAAGAAATTAAACTTTTCTTTTTTGGAGCCTCATTATGCGCTTTGAAGAAGAATGATGGGGGAATCAGACCCATTGCTGTTGGTAACACCCTTCGCCGCCTAGTTGCCAAAGCAGCAGTAAGAAACATTCCCCTAGAAGCTGCCAGTTTACTCCAGCCACACCAACTGGGCTTTGGGGTCTCTCAAGGCAGTGAAGCCGCAGCTCATGCGGCAAGGGCCTACATCAGGGACCTATCAGAAGACAAGGCCGTAGTCAAACTTGACTTTAGAAATGCCTTTAATATGGTGAAGAGAGATGTGGTCTTGCCAGCCGTTCGGGATCGGTTTCCCAGTCTCTTTCCCTTCATTTCAGCTGGCTACAGCAAACCCTCGACTCTTTTGTTTGGGGAACATGAAATTCCCTCATCTGAGGGTGTTCAGCAGGGTGACCCACTCACTCCACTTCTCTTCTGTTTGGCAGTAAGATAACTAACTTCCAGCCTACGCAGCGAGCTCAACATCTGGTACCTGGATGATGGCACTCTGGCAGGTACTGGGGAGTCCTTGTTAGAGGACCTACAACGGGTGAAGACACAGGGAGAAGCCTTAGGACTCATCCTCAATCCCTCAAAGTGTGAAATCATCACATCAAATCAGGAAATAATTAATGCGGTGCAAACAATCCTCCCAGAAGTCACTACTACCACTCCATCCAACAGTACCCTCCTGGGAGCACCGCTGGGTCACCACGCCATCGACACTGTCCTCAAGGACAAAGTGAATGACCTGAAAAGAATGGAGGAGAGAATAAGTGATCTTGATGCCCATGATGCCCTGTATCTCCTCACAAGGTGTCTTACTATGCCAAGACTCACTTACTTCTTGAGGTGCGCACCCTCTTTTGAAAACCCAACACTTGACGAGTATGACGCACACCTGAGATCAACCTTTAAGAAGGCACTGAATCTATCACTAGAGGATCGACAATGGGCTCAGGCAACCCTCCCAGTGCGACTGGGAGGTATAGGGGTGCGCAAAGCAACGCAGGTAGCTTTACCTGCATTTCTGTCATCGTGTTTGGCCTCCTGTGGATTAGTCAAGAAGATTGTCCCTGAATGCTTGAGAGGTGTGGTGGGAGCTCAAGACCCCAAGTTCTCTGAAGCAGCAGTGCGGTGGGACACCCTTGCAGACTCCTCCAGTAGACCAGCTCCTCCCAAAGAGCACAAACAGTCCCACTGGGATAAACCGATCATGAAAAAAATTGCCAACACAATGCTCACCAATGCTTCAGGAAAGGACAAAGCTGGTCTCCTAGCGGTGAAGGCACCACACTAAGGAGATTTAATTCTAGCTGTTCCCAATTCCTCTCTGGGCACTCGACTCGACCCACAGGCCATTCGGATTGGTGTTGCTCTTCGCCTAGCCGCCCATACTCACCGAACATAGGTGTATTTGCGGCAGGGCGACGGCTGATCAATTCGGACTTCATGGTCTCGTGTGTCACACATCAGAAGGGAAGTATGCTAGACATGAGGAGGTCAATGACATCATAAAGAGAAGCCTCGCCACAGCCCATTGCCCAGCTCAACGGGAACCCCAAGTGCAGAGGTCTGATGGAAGTCAAAAGCGTCCTGATGGAGCCACCATGCTACCCTGGAAGGATGGTAAGCAGATTGCTTGGGACTACACCTGTGCTGCCACAAGGGCAGACACCTACTTGCCATACTCCGCAGCCGAAGGGGTTGGAGCTGCCAGCCACAGGGAGACCCAGAAGACCCGCAAATATGAAGGCCTTCCCCCTTGCTATAACTTCATCCCAATAGGGTCGGAGACCCTTGGAGCGTGGGGCAAGTGTGCTCTAAAGTTTCTCAAAGAGCTGGGTGAGAAACTCATCATAGAAACTAGGGACCACAGGGCGACCAGCTTCCTCTTTCAGAGACTCAGTGTGGCGATCCAGAGGGAAAATGCCTGCAGCGTTCTGGGCACGCAGCCCACTGCCGGGGAGCTGGACGAAGTATTTGACATGTAGCTCTGAGTTGTTATCTATGTTGTTTTACTCCCTATGTATTTTGTCTTGAAATAAAGTTTGTATAAAAAAGATGGGTGGTAGGGGAAGTGGAATATTCAAATGGCTTCAGAAAGAAATCTAAATATTCTTCCTTGAAGCCTTTTTATCCACTTCTCCGAGGCTATGGGTCCCACAATTTACATAAGAGGTGGACCCCATCCTATATATATATATATATATATATATATATATATATATATATATATATATCCACACTGTTCTCCCTCTGAAATCACCATCCTTCTCTCCCTGACACATCATCACATGTGTGTCTCTCAGAATCATCATATCTCTCATCTTCCCTCTTCTTGGGTGTTATCGTTACTACCATCTTTATCACCGTGTCCATCTCCATGAAAGACTCGTTGCTAGACCACCACCACCAACACAAACTCTGGAAACCACCCACAGGTATGTCCCAGGCAGAGATATACCTGAAAACGACTAGGTTAAGCCAGTGGGTGACTGGGACTTGCCTAGCATGGGCCAGTAGGCCTCCTGCAGTGCTCCTTCTTTTCATGTTAAAAGCTCAGGTCTCATATTCAAGCAGCCATCACAGCCTGGTGGATCAGGTTGTTGTTGCTGGTGGTCCTGGACCAGGCTTGTCTGGTGCTAGCCTGGTCAACCAGGTTGTTGGTGGACCCCTGCAGTCACCACTCACATATTCAAGACACTGTTAAGACAGTCGTGCACATGGGAGGTGAACTTTTAAGTTGATAATCTACTGGCACCGATGCCATGTATACCATGAATTCCTGAGTCTACTAATCAACTATTCTATTAACCTGCCTTGGATATTGCCTTCTACACTTCAATTACATTACATAACTATATATATATGTAAGGAAGAAAGGTGGTAGTAACTACTGAAAGGTAACTATCGTAGTTACTGAACCACAGTGAATGGTAACTATCGTAGTTACTGAACCAGAGTGAAAGGTAACTATCGTAGTTACTGAACCAGAGTGAAAGGTAACTATCGTAGTTACTGAACTAGAGTAGAAAGTTAGACAATACCCTCATTACCCGGGTGACATTAACTCCAGAAGGTATGACTGGAGGGACGGTACGAACGAATGATAGGAGAACACAGGGAAAGAATGGAAGGGAGGAGGGAGGGGCAGCAATAAGAAGGCAGGGAGAGACAGGAGCAGGGAGAGGCAGGAGCAGGGAGAGGGAGAGGGAGGAAGGCGTGTGGCTAGTTTTTCTGAACGGCAATAAAACACGGCTAGCATTGGCTGTCACCGCATTTAAAGAGCCCAGGTTATTATCCAATGTGAGAAGAGGGGTATAAAATAGTGCGTGCTATTCACAGGTGCACTGAGAATGATACACAGGGGGGGGGGAAGGGGCAAGGGAGGGCTGAGATAGTGCAAGGGACGTATGTCAATAGTCTCAGACTGACAGAAGCCTGTGAAATGTTTTGCACTCTGGCAGAATTGCTGGTATGTCAGCAGGGACGCCGTGGACACAATAAGAGAACACTGTATCAACATGCGTGGACCACGACTGTTCAACATCTTACCAGAAGATATCAGAAACACTGCTGGAACAAGTGTAGAAGTCTGCAAGAGCAAACTGGACAAGTATCTTCACCAGATCAACCAGGCTGTGATGGATGTGGGGCAGTGGACCACCAGCAACAACAACCTGGTTGACCAGGCTAGCACCAGCCAAGCCTGGTCCAAGACCACCAGAAACAACAACCTAGTTGACCAGGCTACCACCAGACAAGCCTGGTCCAGGACCACCAGCAACAACAACCTGGTTGACCAGGCTACCACCAGACAAGCCTGGTCCAGGACCACCAGAAACAACAACCTAGTTGACCAGGCTACCACCAGACAAGCCTGGTCCAGGACCACCAGCAACAACAACCTGGTTGACCAGGATAGCACCAGACAAGCCTGGTCCAGGACCACCAGAAACAACAACCTAGTTGACCAGGCTACCACCAGAAAAGCCTGGTCCAGGACCACCAGCAACAACAACCTGGTTGACCAGGCTAGCACCAGCCAAGCCTGGTCCAAGACCACCAGAAACAACAACCTAGTTGACCAGGCTACCACCAGACAAGCCTGGTCCAGGACCACCAGCAACAACAACCTAGTTGACCAGGCTACCACCAGACAAGCCTGGTCCAGGACCACCAGCAACAACAACCTGGTTGACCAGGATAGCACCAGACAAGCCTGGTCCAGGACTACCAGAAACAACAACCTAGTTGACCAGGCTACCACCAGACAAGCCTGGTCCAGGACCACCAGCAACAACAACCTGGTTGACCAGGCTACCACCAGCCAAGCCTGGTCCAAGACCACCAGAAACAACAACCTGGTTGACCAGGCTACCACCAGACAAGCCTGGTCCAGGACCACCAGAAACAACAACCTAGTTGACCAGGCTACCACCAGACAAGCCTGGTCCAGGACCACCAGCAACAACAACCTGGTTGACCAGGATAGCACCAGACAAGCCTGGTCCAGGACCACCAGCAACAACAACCTGGTTTTTGGTATATGTGAATGACATGACGGAAGGGATAGACTCAGAAGTGTCCCTGTTTGCAGATGATGTGAAGTTAATGAGAAGAATTAAACCAGTCGAGGATCAGGCAGGACTACAAAGAGACCTGGACAGGCTACAAGCCTGGTCCAGTAACTGGCTCCTAGAATTTAACCCTGACAAATGTAAAGTCATGAAGATCGGGGAAGGGCAAAGAAGACCGCAGACAGAGTATAATCTAGGTGGCCAAAGACTGCAAACCTCACTCAAGGAAAAAGATCTTGGGGTGAGTATAATACCGAGCACATCTCCTGAGGCACACATCAATCAGATAACTGCTGCAACATACGAGCGGCTGGCAAACCTAAGAATAGCATTCCAATACCTCACTAAGGAATCATTCAAGACTCTGTACACCATATACGTCAGGCCCATACTGGAGTATGCAGCACCAGTTTGAAACCCACACCTGGTCAAGCACGTCAAGAAATTAGAGAAAGTGCAAAGGTTTGCAACATGACTAGTCCCAGAGCTAAGGGGATTGTCCTACGAAGAAAGGTTAAGGGAAATCGGCCTGACGACACTAGAGGACAGGAGGGTTAGGGAAGACATGATAACGACATATAAAATACTGCGAGGAATAGATAAGGTGAACAGAGACAAGATGTTCCAGAGAGGGGACACAGAAACAAGGGGTCACAATTGGAAGTTATACCTTATATACCTTTGAAGAGTTTCGAGAGTATCTACTCTCTGAGCCCGGCTCGTCTGGTGCTTGCCTGGTCAACCAGGCTGTTGCTGCTTGAGGCCCGCTGCCCCACATATCCATCACAGCCTGGTTGATCTGGCACCTGGTGAAGATACTTGTCCAGTTTCCTCTTGAAGGCTTCTACACTGGTTCCAGCGATGTTTCGGATATCTTCTGGTAAGATGTTGAATAGTCTGGGACCCCAGATGTTAATACAGTGCTCCCGTATTGTCCCCACAGCACCCCTGCTCCTCACTGGGTTTATTTTACACTTTCTCCCATATCTCTCACTCCAGTATGTTGTTATGGCAGTGTGCAGATTTGGGACCAGGCCCTCAAGTACTTTCCAAGTATATATTATCATGTATCTCTCTCTCCTCCGCTCTAATGAGTACATGTTCAAGACTTGAAGGCGTTCCCAATAATTTAGATGTTTCAATGGCTCAATGTGAGCCGTAAACGATCTCTGGATTTGTTCCAGCTCTGATATTTCTCCTGCCCTGAACGGGGCCGTCAGCACTGAGCAGTATTCTAAGTGGGGGAGCACTAGCGATTTGAATAGTGTCACTCCTATGAGTCAAAGGGATGTTAGGAAGTATTTCTTCAGTCATAGAGTTGTCAGGAAGTGGAATAGCCTAGAAAGTGACGTAGTGGAGGCAGGAACCATACATAGTTTTAAGACGAGGTATGATAAAGCTCATGGAGCAGAGAGATCGGACCTAGTAGCAATCAGTGAAGAGGCGGGGCCAGGAGCTATGTATCGACCCCTGCAACCACAACTAGGAAAAGCAAAAAGAGACTATGAGGTTAAAGTTGCAAGAGAATCGAAAACTAACCCAAAAGAATTTTTTTCAGGTATACAGAAGTAAGATTAAGGACAAGATAGGCCCACTCAAAAGTTACTCAGGTCAGCTCACCGACAGTGATAAGGAAATGTGTAGAATTTTTAACACTTACTTCCTCTCAGTTTTTACACAGGAAGATACTAGCGATATTCCAGAAATAATTAATTATGTAGAACAGGATGATAGTAAACTATGCATGATTAGGGTCACAAGTGACATGGTCCTTAGACAAATAGATAAATTAAAACCTAACAAATCCCCAGGCCCTGATGAACTGTATGCAAGGGTTCTAAAGGAATGTAAAGAGGAGCTTAGCAAACCTATGGCTAATCTTTTCAACATATCACTGCAAACTGGCATGGTGCCAGATAAGTGGAAAATGGCAAATGTAATACCTATTTTCAAAGCAGGAGACAGGTCCTTAGCTTCGAACTATAGACCAATAAGCCTAACCTCCATAGTGGGAAAATTTATTGAATCAATAATTACCGAGGCAATTCGCAGCCATCTTGAAAAGTATAAATTAATCAACGAATCTCAGCACTGTTTTACAAAAGGGCGTTCCTGCCTTACAAATTTAATAACTTTTTTCACTAAGGTATTTGAGGAGGTAGATCATGGTAATGAATATGATATTGTGTATATGGACTTCAGTAAGGCTTTTGATAGAGTCCCACATCAGAGACTATTGAGGAAAATTAAGGCACACGGAATAGGAGGAGAAATTTTTTCCTGGATAGAGGCATGGTTGACAAATAGGCAGCAGAGAGTTTGCATAAATGGTGAGAAATCAGAGTGGGGAAGCGTCACAAGCGGTGTTCCACAGGGGTCAGTGTTGGGCCTCTTGTTCTTCACAATCTACATAACCGACATAGATGAGGGAATAAATAGCGACATAAGCAAGTTTGCCGATGACACCAAAATAGGCCGTCCAATTCATTCAAATGAGGACATTAGAGCACTCCAGGAAGATTTGAATAGACTGATGCAGTGGTCGGAGAAGTGGCAGATGCAGTTTAATATAGATAAATGCAAAGTTCTAAATATTGGACAGGACAATAACTATGCCACATATAAACTAAATAATGTAGATCTTAATACTACTGATTGCGAAAAGGATTTAGGAGTTCTGGTTAGCAGTAATCTAAAACCAAGACAGCAGTGCATAAGTGTTCGCAATAAAGCGAACAGAATCCTTGGCTTCATATCAAGAAGCATAAATAATAGAAGTCCTCAGGTTGTTCTTCAACTCTATATATCCTTGGTTAGGCCTCATCTAGATTATGCTGCACAGTTTTGGTCACCGTATTACAGAATGGATATAAATGCTCTGGAAAACGTACAAAGGAGGATGACTAAGTTGATCCCATGTATCAGAAATCTTCCCTATGAGGACAGACTGAGGGCCCTGAATCTGCACTCTCTAGAAAGGCGTAGAATTAGGGGGGATATGATTGAGGTGTATAAATGGAAAACAGGAATAAATAAAGGGGATGTAAATAGCGTGCTAAAAATATCTAGTATTGACAGGACTCGCAGAAATGGCTTTAAGTTGGATAAAATCAGATTCAGGAAGGATATAGGAAAGCATTGGTTTGGTAATAGAGTTGTCGATGAGTGGAACAAACTCCCGAGTACAGTTATAGAGGCTAAAACGTTGTGTAGTTTTAAAAATAGGCTAGATAAATATATGAGTGGGTGCGGGTGGGTGTGAGTTGTACCTGACTAGTTTGTGCTACTAGGTCAGATGCCGTGCTCCTTCCTTAAGTGAATGTAACCTGACCTAGCTGGGTCGGGGCATTGGCTTGGGCCGGTGGGGGACTTGGACCTGCCTCGCATGGGCCAGTAGGCCTGCTGCAGTGTTCCTTCTTTCTTATGTTATTATGTGAGTACACAGAGAGAGAGAAGACCTAGTAACAATCAGTGAAGAGGCGGGGCCAGGAGCTATGTATCGACCCCTGCAACCACAACTAGGTGAGTACAACTAGGTGAGTAAACACACACACACACACACAGGAAGCATGAGAAAGGTGCTAAGAACCCTCCGGGGTCACGACCTGACCTCCCTGACCCCCCTCTTAGTGTCTAAAGATGACCTGACTCATCTCCTCTCCCCCCACCCCCGCCTCCAGTGTGTACTCGCCCAGGGGGTCGAGTCACCGCTCCTGACACCAGTAGTCTTAAATTTTTGTTACTAAGATACGAGAGGAATGATGCTGAGGGATACCTGGGGTATACCCGAGGGATACCTGGGGTATACCCGAGGGATACCTGACGGATACTTCTAAAATACCTGGGGGTACCTGACGGATACTTGAAGGATAACTTGGGGATACCTGTAGGACATCTAAGGGATACCTGGTATGTACCTGAGGGATACCTGGGGTATACTTACCTGAGGTATACCTGAGCGATACCACAAGGATACCTGGGAGATGTCGGAAGGATACGTGAAAAAGGGAGGGAAGGGAGGGAGACAAAGGGAGAGAATGAAGGAGGGAAGGGAGGGAGAGTGTCGTGCCTATCAGAGATAATTAACCTGTTAAGTTAACCTGAGTGACACGCTCCACACCTGACTTCCTGCCCATCAGACAACCATCCCTTCACTAGACCCTTTGATATACCTTTGATGAGGTTCCAGTCTTACTACTCCCTGAGCCCGGCCATGGTCCAGGCTTGTCTGGTGCTAGCCTGGTCAACCAGGTTGTTGCTGGTGGTCCTGGACCAGGCTTGTCTGGTGCTAGCCTGGTCAACCAGGTTGTTGCTGGTGGTCCTGGACCAGGCTTGTATGGTGCTAGCTTGGTCAACCAGGTTATTGTTGCTGGTGGTCCTGGACCAGGCTTGTCTGGTGCTAGCCTGGTCAACCAGGTTGTTGTTGCTGGTGGTCCTGGACCAGGCTTGTCTGGTGCTAGCTTGGTCAACCAGGTTGTTGTTACTGGTAGTCCTGGGCTAGGCTTGTCTGGTGCTAGCCTGGTCAACCAGGTTGTTGTTGGTGGTAGTTCTGGGCTAGGCTTGTCTGGTGCTAGCCTGGTCAACCAGGTTGTTGTTGGTGGTCCTGGACCATGCTTGTCTGGTGCTAGCCTGGTCAACCAGGTTGTTGTTGCTGGTAGTCCTGGGCTAGGTTTGTCTGGTGCTAGCCTGGTCAACCAGGTTGTTGTTGCTGGTGGTCCTGGACCAGGCTTGTCTGGTGCTAGCCTGGTCAACCAGGTTGTTGTTGCTGGTGGTCCTGGACCAGGCTTGTCTGGTGCTAGCCTGGTCAACCAGGTTGTTGTTGCTAGTGGTCCTAGACCAGGCTTGTCTGGTGCTAGCCTGGTCAACCAGGTTGTTGCTGGTGGTCCTGGACCAGGCTTGTCTGGTGCTAGCCTGGTCAACCAGGTTGTTTTTGCTGGTGGTCCTGGACCAAGCTTGTCTGGTGCTAGTCTGGTCAACCAGGTTGTTGCTGGTGGTCCTGGACCAGGTTTGTCTGGTGCTAGTCTGGTCAACCAGGTTGTTGTTGCTGGTGGTCCACTGCCCCACATCCATCACGGCCTGGTTGATCTGGTGAAGATACTTGTCCAGTTGGCTCTTGCAGACTTCTACACTTGTTCCAGCAGTGTTTCTGATATCTTCTGGTAAGATGTTGAACAGTCTTGGTCCACGCATGTTGATACAGTGTTCTCTTATTGTGTCCACGGTGCCCCTGCTTTTCACTGGGTATATTTTACACTTCCTGTCATATCTCTCACTCCAGTATGTTGTTATGGCAGTGTGTAGATTTGTGATCAGACCCTCAAGCACCTTCCAGGTATATATTATCATGTATATCTATCTCCTCCGCTTCAGTGAGTACATATTTAGCACTCTGAGACGTTCCCAATAATTTTAAATATTTTATTGGCTCTGTGTGGACTGTGAATGATCTCTGTATTTGTTCCAGCACTGATATCTCTCCTGCCCTGAACAATACTGTTCCAGCACTGAAATCTCTCCTGCCCTGAACAATACTGTTCCAGCTCTGATATTTCTCCTGCCCTGAACGGGGCCGTCAGCCCTGAGCAGTATTCTAAGTGAGGGAGCACTAGCGATTTGAATAGTGTCACCATCGGCATTATTTCCCTTGTTTTGAAAGTTCTCAATACCCACCCCGTCATCTTCCTAGCTGTTGTGATCTTTGTCTTGTTATGGTCTTTAAAAGACAGATCAGCAGACATAATTATTCCCAGGTCTTTCTATTTGGTGACCCTCTTGAGTTTCGTATACAGTGTTAGTACTGAGCAGTTGGAACTTATCAATCTACATAAACGACATAGACGAGGGAATAAATAGCGACATAAGCAAGTTTGCCGATGACACCAAAATAGGCCGTCCAATTCATTCAAATGAGGACATTAGAGCACTCCAGGAGATCTGAATAGACTGATGCAGTGGTCGGAGAAGTGGCAGATGCAGTTTAATATAGATAAATGCAAAGTTCTAAATATTGGACAGGACAATAACCATGCCACATATAAACTAAATAATGTAGATCTTAATACGACTGATTGCGAAAAGGATTTAGGAGTTCTGGTTAGCAGTAATCTAAAACCAAGACAGCAGTGCATAAGTGTTCGCAATAAAGCAAACAGAATCCTTGGCTTCATATCAAGAAGCATAAATAATAGGAGTCCTCAGGTAGTTCTTCAACTCTATATATCCTTGGTTAGGCCTCATCTAGATTATGCTGCACAGTTTTGGTCACCGTATTACAGAATGGATATAAATGCTCTGGAAAACGTACAAAGGAGGATGACTAAGTTGATCCCATGTATCAGAAATCTTGCCTATGAGGATAGACTGAGGGCCCTGAATCTGCACTCTCTAGAAAGGCGTAGAATTAGGGGGATATGATTGAGGTGTATAAATGAAAACAGGAATAAATAAAGGGGATGTAAATAGCGTACTAAAATATCTAGTATTGACAGGACTCGCAGCAATAGCTTTAAGTTGGATAAATTCAGATTCAGGAAGGATATAGGAAAGCACTGGTTTGGTAATAGAGTTGTCGATGAGTGGAACAAACTCCCGAGTACAGTTATAAAGGCTAAAACCTTGTGTAGTTTTAAAAATAGGCTAGATAAATATATGAGTGGGTGCGGGTGGGTGTGAGTTGAACCTGACTAGCTTGTGCTACTAGGTCAGATGCCGTGCTCCTTCCTTAAGTGAATGTAACCTGACCTGGCTGGGTCGGGGCATTGGCTTAAGCCGGTGGGAGACTTGGTCCTGCCTCGCATGGGCCAGTAGGCCTGCTGCAGTGTTCCTTCTTTCTTATGTTCTTATCACCACTGACAGCAGGGGTAAGGTGACTAACACCCAGGTACCTACTTACTGCTAGGTGAACACTGACAGCAGGTGTAAGGTGACTAACACCCAGGTACCTACTTACTGCTAGGTGAACACTGATAGCAGGTGTAAGGTGACTAACACCCAGGTACCTACTTACTGCTAGGTGAACAGTGACAGCATGTGTAAGGTGACTAACACCCAGGTACCTACTTACTGCTAGGTGAACAGTGACAGCAGGGGTAAGGTGACTAACAACCAGGTACCTACTTACTGCTAGGTGAACAGTGACAGCAGGGTTAAGGTGACTAACACCTAGGTACCTACTTACTGCTAGGTGAACAGTGACAGCAGGGGTAAGGTGACTAACACTTAGGTACCTACTTACTGCTAGGTGAACAGTGACAGCAGGGGTAAGGTGACTAACACCCAGGTACCTACTTACTGCTAGGTGAAGTGACAGCAGGTGTAAAGTGACTAACACCCAGGAACCTACTTACTGCTAGGTGAACAGTGACAGCAGGGGTAAGTGACTAACATCCAGGTACCTACTTACTGCTAGGTGAAGTGACAGCAGGTGTAAGGTGACTAACACCCAGGTACCTACTTACTGCTAGGTGAAGTGTTAGCAGGTGTAAGGTGACTAACACCCAGGTACCTAATTACTGCTAGGCGAACATGGACAGCAGGTGTAAGGTGACTAACACCCAGGTACCTACTTACTGCTAGGTGAAGTGACAGCATGTGTAAGGTGACTAACACCCAGGTACCTACTTACTGCTAGGTGAAGTGATAGCAGGTGTAAGGTGACTAACACCCAGGTACCTACTTACTGCTAGGTGAAGTGATAGCAGGTGTAAGGTGACTAACACCCAGGTACCTACTTACTGCTAGGTGAACAGTGACAGCAGGTGTAAGGTGACTAACACCCAGGTACCTACTTACTGCTAGGTGAACAGTGACAGCAGGTGTAAGGTGACTAACACCCAGGTACCTACTTACTGCTAGGTGAACACTGGCAGCAGGTGTAAGGTGACTAACACCCAGGTACCTACTTACTGCTAGGTGAACACTGACAGCAGAGATAAGGAGACTTAACTACACGTCTCACCTCGCCCAGAATCGACCCCGGGTCCACCTATTGTAGACAAACGGTGCTGCCATTGAGCTACGAGGCAGCCAAGATCTTGTTTACATTGGGAAGAGGAGGGGGGGGAGACCATGAAGCCGGGGGAGGAGGGGGAGGGGAGACCATGAAGCCGGGGGAGGGGAGGGAAGGGATGACGAGGCAGGGGAAGGGGGTGAAGAAGGTAAGGTGAGCTTAAGGTTTGCAGGTAAGTTAATTAGCGCCCTTCAACGCTCTCACGCTACCTCCCCCCTCCCCCTTCCCCCTCCCACGTGCACACACAGGAGCTATGACTCGACCCCTGCACCCACAATTAGATGAGCATACACACACCTGGCCAAGCACGCGAAGTGACTGGAAGGGGTCCAAAGGTTTGCAACCGGACTAGTACCAGCAATGAAAGCAGAGGAGAAGAGGTCTTGGACAAACACATGGGTGGTTTTGATATTGGACCTACCTAGAATGGGCCAGTAGGCCTTCTGTAGTGTTCCTTCAGGCTTGTGCTCTTACGGGGAGAGGTTGGAGGGACTGTACATGACAACCTCTGGCATTATTTTCCCCTTGTTCTGAAGCTTCTCATTATCCACCCAGTCACTTCCTGACCTTTGTCTTATTGTGTTCCTAGAAGGAAAGGTCAGCTGACATAATAACTCCCAGGTCTTACACGTGTTCCTTTCCTTCTCCAACACAATAAGTGTCAGGGGCCCAAGACTGTTCAACAGCCTCCCAGCATACATAAGGGGGATTACCCGTAGACCTCTGGCTGTCTTGAAGACCCCTGGCTGTCTTCAAGCCCCGTGGTTGTCTTCAAGACCCCTGGCTGTCTTCAAGACCCCTGGTTGTCTTCAAGACCCCTAGTTGTCTTCAAGACCCCTGGTTGTCTTCAAGACCCCTGGCTGTCTTCAAGACCCCTAGCTGTCTTCAAGACCCCTGGTTTTCTTCAAGACCCCTGGTTCTCTTCAAGACCCCTGGCTATCATCAAGACCGCTGGTTGTCTTCAAGACCCATGGTTGTCTTCAAGACACCTGGTTGTCTTCAAGACCCCTGGTTGTCTTCAAGACCCCTGGTTGTCTTCAAGACTCCTGGTTGTCTTCAAGACCCTGGCTGTCTTTAAGACCCCTGGTTGTCTTCAAGACCCCTGGTTGTCTTCAAGACCCCTGGTTGTCTTCAAGATCCCTGGCTGTCTTCAAGACCCCTGGTTGTCTTCAAGACCCCTGGTTGTCTTCAAGACCCCTAGATGTCTTCAAGACCCCTGGCTGTCTTCAAGACCCCTGGCTGTCTTCAAGACCCCTGGTTGTCTTCAAGACCCCTGGTTGTCTTCAAGACCCATGGCTGTCTTCAAGACCCCTGGTTGTCTTCAAGACCCCTGGTTGTCTTCAACATCCCTGGTTGTCTTCAAGAGGGAGCTGGACAGACACAAAGTCAGTGCCTGACCAGCCCGACTGTGGTTCCTACGTTGGTTTACGTGCGACCAGCAGTAACAACCTGGCTGATCAGTCCCTGATTCACCACGCGGCCTGGTCATGGACCGGGCCTCGGGGGCGGTGACCCCCGAAACACCCTACAGGTATACTCCAGGTAATTGGCATTATTTCCCTTGTTTTGAAAGTTCTCAATAATCCCCCCCCCCGTCATCTTCCTGGATGTCGTGACCTTTGTCTTGTTATGGTCTTTAAAAGAAAGGTCAGCTGACATTATTACTCCCAGGTCTTTCACGTGTTGCACTCCTTCTAATTGGTAACCCTCTTGAGTTTCATACACAGTGTTAGTACTGAGTTCAACACTCTTACCACACCTCAGCAGCTGTAACTTATCACCACTGACCGTCATGTTCTCCACTGACCACTGGGAAACACTGACCACTGGGAAACACTGACCACTGGGAAACACTGACCACTGGGAAACACTGACCACTGGGAAACACTGACCACTGGGAAACATTGACCACTGGGAAACACTGACCACTGGGAAACACTGACCACTGGGAAACACTGACCACTGGGAAACACTGACCACTGGGAAACACTGACCACTGGGAAACACTGACCACTGGGGAACACTGACCACTGGGAAACACTGACCACTGGAAACACTGACCACTGGACACTGACCACTGGAAACACTGACCACTGGGGAACACTGGACCACTGGGAAAACATGACCACTGAGGAAACACTGACCACTGGGAAAACACTGACCACTGGGAACACTGACCACTGGGAAACACTGACCACTGGGAACACTGACCACTGGGGAAACACTGACCACTGGAGAAACACTGACCACTGGGAACTGTTGACCACTCTGAAACATGACCACTGGAACACTGACCACTGGGAAACACTGACCACTGTGGAAACACTGCCACTGTGGAAACACTGACCACTGAGAACACGCCACTGGGAAACACTGACCACTGGGGAACACTGACCACTGGGAAACACTGACCACTGGGAAACACTGTAGTGCCTGTAACTTATCCATGTCCTACCGTGAGTGATACATGATACTTTAGTGTTGTTATCTATGTCTACTGTGATGATACATAACTGTAGTGTTGTTATCTATGTCTACTGTGATGATACATAACTGTAGTGTTATTATCTATGTCTACTGGTGATACATAACTGTAGTGTTGTTATCTATGTCTACTGTGATGATCATGTCTGTAGTGTTATTATCTATGTCTACTGTGATACATAACTGTAGTGTTATTATCTATGTCTACTGTGATGATACATAACTGTAGTGTTGTTATCTATGTCTACTGTGATGATACATAACTGTAGTGTTGTTATCTATGTCTACTGTGATGATACATAACTGTAGTGTTGTTATCTATGTGTACTGTGATGATACATAACTGTAGTGTTGTTATCTATGTCTACTGTGATGATACATAACTGTAGTGTTGTTATCTATGTGTACTGTGATGATACATAACTGTAGTGTTATTATATATGTCTACTGTGATGATACATAACTGTAGTGTTGTTATCTATGTCTACTGTGATGATACATAACTGTAGTGTTGTTATCTATGTCTACTGTGATGATACATAACTGTAGTGTTATTATCTATGTCTACTGTGATGATACATAACTGTAGTGTTGTTATCTATGTCTACTGTGATGATACATAACTGTAGTGTTGTTATCTATGTCTACTGTGATGATACATAACTGTAGTGTTGTTATCTATGTCTACTGTGATGATACATAACTGTAGTGTTGTTATCTATGTCTACTGTGATGATACATAACTGTAGTGTTGTTATCTATGTCTACTGTGATGATACATGACTGTAGTGTTATTATCTATGTCTACTGTGATGATACATAACTGTAGTGTTGTTATCTATGTCTACTGTGATGATACATAACTGTAGTGTTGTTATCTATGTCTACTGTGATGATACATAACTGTAGTGTTGTTATCTATGTCTACTGTGATGATACATAACTGTAGTGTTGTTATCTATGTCTACTGTGATGATACATAACTGTAGTGTTGTTATCTATGTCTACTGTGATGATACATAACTGTAGTGTTGTTATCTATGTCTACTGTGATGATACATAACTGTAGTGTTATTATCTATGTCTACTGTGATGATACATAACTGTAGTGTTGTTATCATAGCACTTAGATACTACTGAGGGAATGTCTAGTGATCGATACATAACTGAGTGTTTTATCTATGTCTACTGTGATGATACATAGACTGCTAGTGTATTATCAGTCTACTGTGATGATACATAACTGTAGTGTGTTAACGCATAGTCCGGACGTGCCTGGGTGTATCATGAGGGTGAGTAAACGCAGGTCCAGGAAGTCTTGTCACTTGAGAGTAACACAGACGGTGCGGCTAGTCCACTGGTGCACATGATGAGAACAACAGAGTGTTCGAATCCTGTTACTATGATGTGAGAAACAGCAGAGGTGCCAGGACGTGCCCTGGTGTACACTATGAGGGTGAGAAACAGCAGAGGTGCCAGGACAGTGCCCTGGTGTACACTTGAGGTGAGAAACAGCAGAGGTGCCAGGACGGTGCCCTGGTGTACACTATGAGGGTGAGAAACAGCAGAGGTGCCAGGACAGTGCCCTGGTGTACACTATGAGGGTGAGAAACAGCAGAGGTGCCAGGACAGTGCCCTGGTGTACACTATGAGGTGAGAAACAGCAGAGGTGCCAGGACATGCCTGGTGTACACTATGAGGTGAGAAACAGCAGAGGTGCCAGGACAGTGCCTGGTGTACACTATGAGGGTGAGAAACAGCAGAGGTGCCAGGACAGTGCCTGGTGTACACTATGAGGGTGAGAAACAGCAGAGGTGCCAGGACAGTGCCCTGGTGTACACTATGAGGGTGAGAAACAGCAGAGGTGCCAGGACAGTGCCCTGGTGTACACTATGAGGGTGAGAAACAGCAGAGGAGCCAGGACAGTGCCCTGGTGTACACTATGAGGGTGAGAAACAGCAGAGGTGCCAGGACAGTGCCCTGGTGTACACTATGAGGGTGAGAAACAGCAGAGGTGCCAGGACAGTGTCCTGGTGTACACTATGATGGTGAGAAACAGCAGAGGTGCCAGGACGGTGCCCTGGTGTACACTATGAGGGTGAGAAACAACAGAGCTGCCAGGACAGTGCCCTGGTGTACACTATGAGGGTGAGAAACTGCAGAGGTGCCAGGACAGTGCCCTGGTGTACACTATGAGGGTGAGAAACTGCAGAGGTGCCAGGACAGTGCCCTGGTGTACACTATGAGGGTGAGAAACAGCAGAGGAGCCAGGACAGTGCCCTGGTGTACACTATGAGGGTGAGAAACAGCAGAGGTGCCAGGACAGTGCCCTGGTGTACACTATGAGGGTGAGAAACAGCAGAGGTGCCAGGACAGTGCCCTGGTGTACACTATGAGGATGAGAAACAGCAGAGGTGCCAGGACAGTGCCCTGGTGTACACTATGAGGATGAGAAACAGCAGAGGTGCCAGGACAGTGTCCTGGTGTACACTATGATGGTGAGAAACAGCAGAGGTGCCAGGACGGTGCCCTGGTGTACACTATGAGGGTGAGAAACAGCAGAGGTGCCAGGACAGTGCCCTGGTGTACACTATAAGGGTGAGAAACAGCAGAGGTGCCAGGACGGTGCCCTGGTGTACACTATGAGGGTGAGAAACAACAGAAGTGCCAGGACAGTGCCCTGGTGTACACTATAAGGATGAGAAACAAAGGAGGTGCCAGGACAGTGCCCTGGTGTACACTATGAGAGTGAGAAACAACAGAGGTGCCTGGACAGTGCCCTGGTGTACACTATGAGGATGAGAAACAACAGAGGTGCCAGGACAATGCCCTGGTGTACACTATGAGTGTGAGAAACAATAGAGGTGCCAGGACAATGCCCTGGTGTACACTATGAGGATGAGAAACAACAGATGTGCCAGGACAGTGCCCTGGTGTACACTATGAGGATGATAAACAACAGAGGTGCCAGAACAGTGCCCTGGTGTACACTATGAGGATGATAAACAACAGAGGTGCCAGGACAGTGCCCTGGTCTACACTATGAGGGTGAGAAACAACAGAGGTTCTAGGACAGTGCCCTGGTGTACACTATGAGGGTGAGAAACAACAGAGGTTCTAGGACAGTGCCCTGGTCTACACTATGAGGGTGAGAAACAACAGAGGTTCTAGGACAGTGCCTTGGTGTACACTATGAGGGTGAGAAACAACAGAGGTTCTAGGACAGTGCCTTGGTGTACACTATGAGGGTGAGAAACAACAGAGGTTCTAGGACAGTGCCTTGGTGTACACTATGAGGGTGAGAAACAACAGAGGTTCTAGGACAGTGCCCTGGTGTACACTATGAGGGTGAGAAACAACAGAGGTTCTAGGACAGTGCCCTGGTGTACACTATGAGAGTGAGAAACAGCAGAGGTGCCAGGAGAGTAACCTGGTGTACTCACTCTACCCTCTTCCGTACTATCTAAACCTATCTCCTCTTATTCCTTTACCTCTTCCCTCTCTCTTTCTGCCCTCTTAACCCTTTAGTCCCCTTATTCCCTTTTATCCCACCCCTACTATTCCCTTAGTCTCCCTGACCAACGCACACATGTACTGTTTACGCCATCCATTAAGACGTTGATCCCCTTACAACAGCATGCCACTTTGAGTCTTACTGTTCCTCCTCAAGTCTTGACGCCTTACTTACCTGCAATAGAGAAATGAACAGAATATTAGTATTGTAATAACATTGTTACAGTGATAGTAACTACCTTGTTACAGTGATAGTAACTACATTGTTACAGTGATAGTAACTACATTGTTACAGTGATAGTAACTACATTGTTACAGTGATAGTAACTACATTGTTACAGTGATAGTAACTACATTGTTACAGTGATAGTAACTACATTGTTACAGTGATAGGAACTACCTTGTTACATTGATAGTAACGACACTGTTACAGTGATAGGAATTACCTTGTTACAGTGATAGGAATTACTTTGTTACAGTGATAGGAATTACCTTGTTACAGTGATAGGAATTACCTTGTTACAGTGATAGGAATTACCTTGTTACAGTGATAGGAACTACCTTGTTACAGTGATAGTAACGACACTGTTACAGTGATAGGAATTACCTTGTTACAGTGATAGGAATTACCTTGTTACAGTGATAAAAATTACCTTGTTACAGTGATAGGAATTACCTTGTTACAGTGATAGTAACTACCTTGTTACAGTGATAGGAATTACCTTGTTACAGTGATAGAAATTACCTTGTTACAGTGATAGAAATTACCTTGTTACAGTGATAGGAATTACCTTGTTACAGTGATAGTAACTACCTTGTTACAGTGACAGTAACTACCTTGTTACATTGATAGTAACGACACTGTTACAGTGATAGGAATTACCTTGTTACAGTGATAGAAATTACCTTGTTACAGTGATAGGAATTACCTTGTTACAGTGATAGTAACTACCTTGTTACAGTGACAGTAACTACATTGTTACAGTGATAGGAATTACCTTCACTGTTCAGTGATAGGAATTACCTTGTTACAGTGAGTAGAGAAGATTACTGACAGAGTACTTGTACGTAGAAGTAAGATTAATGGCAAGAAGACTTGTTATCAGTGATAGTAACTTACCTTGTTCAGTGACTAACTACTTACTGTACAGTTGATAGGTACATTACCTTCACTTACGTTCCTGTTACGTTACAGTAACGTTACACTTGTTACATTGATAGTAGACGTACACGTTACATGATAGGAATTACCTTGTTACAGTAGATAGAAGATTAACGTTACAGTAGATAGAGATTACTTGTTACAGTGATAGAATGACTTAGTAGTAACTACGTTCAGAATAGAGTAAAGATTACCTCAAGTCACTGTCCTTCAATTTGGATAATTCATGTTACATGAAGGAACTTACCGTTCATGTATAACTACGTTCACTAAGTACTCATACGTACTGTACCTTCACTCGTTCATGTGTACCTTCACTACGTTCACTGTACCTTCACTAGTTCACTGTACCTATACTATGTACGTTCACTGTACCTTCACTACGTTCACTGTACCTTCACTACGTTCACTGTACCTTCACACGTTCACTGTACCTTCACTACGTTCACTGTACACTACGTTCACTGTACCTTCCTACGTTCACTGTACCTTCACACGTTCACTGTACCTTCACTCGTTCACTGTACCTTCACTACGTTCACTGTAGCCTTCACTAGTTCACTGTACCTTCTACGTTCACTGTACCTTCACACGTTCACTGTACCTTCACAACGTTCACTGTCCTTCACAGTTCACTGTACCTTCACTACGTTCCTGTACTTCACGTACTTCATGTACCTTCACTACGTTCACTGTCCTTACATACGTTCACTGTCCTTCACTACGTTCACTGTACCTTCATTAGGTTCACTGTCCTTCACTGTTCATGTACCTTCACTCGTTCACTGTACCTTCACTACGTTCACTGTACCTTCATACGTTCACTGTACCTTCACACGTTCACTGTACTACCTTCCTTGCCTTACAGTACTGTACTTACACGTTCATGTTCCTTCACAGTTCACTAGACTTCCTTAGTTACTGTACTTCATTACGTTCACTGTACGCTTATAGTTCACTGTACAGTTCACTAGGACTTCACTACTTCTTACGTACGTTCCTACGTTCACTGTACCATTCCTACGTTACTGTAATTCACTTACGTTCACTGTAACTTCACTCGTTCACAGTACGATTCACTAAGCTTACAGTAGCTTCACTAGTACCTTCATACGTTCTGTACTACGTTCACTGTACCTTCACAACGTTCACTGTACCTCACTGCAGTTACACTGTACCTTATGAACGTTCACTGTACCTTCAGCAGTTCACTGTCCTTCACAACGTTCACGTACCTTCACTAGTTCACTGTACACTTCAGAGACGTCATGACTTCAAAGTATGTACCTTCACTACGTTCACTGTACTTCACTTACGTTCACTGTACTTCACTTACTGCACGTTCTGTACCTTACACGTTCACTGTACCTTCACTACGTTCACTGTACCTTCACAACGTTCACTGTACCTTCACTACGTTCACTGTACCTTCACTACGTTGATTGTACCTTCACTTTACGTTCACTGTACCTTCACTACGTTGACTGTACCTTCACTACGTTCACTGTACCTTCACAACGTTCACTATACCTTCACTACGTTCACTGTACCTTCACAACGTTCACTGTACCTTCACAACGTTCACTGTACCTTAACGTTCACTGTACCTTCACAACATTCACTGTACCTTCACTTTACGTACACTGTACCTTCACTTTACGTTCACTGTACCTTCACTTTACGTTCACTGTACCTTCACTTAACGTTCACTGTACCTTCACAACATTCACTGTACCTTCACTACGTTCAGTGTACCTTCACAACGTTCACTGTACCTTCACTACGTTCAGTGTACCTTCACAACGTTCACTGTACCTTCACAACGTTCAGTGTACCTTCACTACGTTCACTCTACCTTCACAACGTTCAGTGTACCTTCACAACGTTCACTGTACCTTCACTTTACGTTCACTGTACCTTCACTTTACGTTCACTGTACCTTCACTTTACGTTTACTGTACCTTCACTTAACGTTCACTGTACCTTCACAACGTTCACTGTACCTTCACTTTACGTTCACTGTACCTTCACTTTACGTTCACTGTACCTTCACTTTACGTTCACTTTACCTTCACTTTACGTTCACTGTACCTTCACTGTACCTTCACTACGTTCACTGTACCTTCACAACGTTCACTGTACCTTCACTACGTTCACTGTACCTTCACTACGTTCACTGTACCTTCACTACGTTCACTGTACCTTCACTTTACGTTCACTGTACCTTCACTACGTTCACTGTACCTTCACAACGTTCACTGTACCTTCACAACGTTCACTGTACCTTCACTACGTTCACTGTACCTTCACTTTACGTTCACTGTACCTTCACTTTACGTTCACTGTACCTTCACTTTACGTTCACTGTACCTTCACTGTACCTTCACTACGTTCACTGTACCTTCACAACGTTCACTGTACCTTCACTTTACGTTCACTGTACCTTCACTTTACGTTCACTGTACCTTCACTTTACGTTCACTGTACCTTCACTTTACGTTCACTGTACCTTCACAACGTTCACTGTACCTTCACAACGTTCACTGTACCTTCACTACGTTCACTGTACCTTCACGTTCACTGTACCTTCACTTTACGTTCACTGTACCTTCACTTAACGTTCACTGGGAGAGAGAGAATACCATAATCATCCAAGCTATGCAATTTATAATTGTGGTAAATATGGTGCATGAGACGAAGAGAGGAAGAGGGGAGAATTAGGAGGAAGAGGAGAGACGAGGGGGAAAAGAAATGACCTTCCCTCCCCCAGGGTCTGACTGTTGCCCCAATCAACCAGACTGTCACTGCTGGTCTGCACCCACACAGTCTGGAACGTGTGAACCACACCCCGGCTCATCAGGAACCGACTTGAGGACCTTATCAAGGGTGTTGAAAAGTCTTGGGCCCCCTACACTTATGTAAGTGTAGTCAAGGCACCCTTGCTTTTCACTGGGGGGGGGGATATTACTGTGCCTCTGGTCTTCGCAGGGAATCATTTCACTGAGCAGATTTAGCATCAGTCTTGAGTTTTCCAGTTTCAGATTATGATGTATCTTTCTCCTATACGCTGCAAGAAGTACAGGATTTCTAACGCTCCTTGCAGGACAGGTGTTTGACTGGACTTGTAGGGGCAGTGAAGGTTCTCTGTACATTCACCAGGTCTACAGTTTTGCCTTTAAAGTGGCCGCCAGTGTACAGCAACTCCAAGCCAAGTCATCAGTGACTTGTTTTGAAGGTTCTAGTTATCCAGCCTGGCTTGGTAGCTCCTGCTTTAAAGGTTCTAATTATCCAGCCTGGCTTGGTAGCTTAAGTTTTGAAGGTTCTAGTTATCCAGCCTGGCTTGGTAGCTCCAGTTTTGAAGGTTCTAGTTATCCAGCCTGGCTTGGTAGCTCCAGTTTTGAAGGTTCTAGTTATCCTGGCTTGGCATTCCTGGTTCTAGTTATCCAGACTAACATTATTACTGTGTGAAGTCCTGGAGTATACTTGGAGGGTTGTCCGGGATGGGGTCAACGCCCCCTAGGCCTGGTCCATGACAAGGCCTCGCGGTGGATCAGGACCTGACCAACCAGGCTGTTACTGCTGGTCAAGTACTTGACCAGGTCAGAGCTCCTGGTGTCAACAACACTGTTGTTGAGAATAGGGAGCTAGAGGAGAGGAAAGAGAGAAGGAAGAGAGGCGGACAGGTACATGAAAGGAAGAATTTTGAGGGAGAGGAAGAAGATGGAGGGGGAGAGGAAGCAGGGAGAAGGGGAAGGGATCTAAAGAGCGTAAGAGAGAATGCAGAGGCTGGGGAGGAAGGGAGGGAGAGAGACGAGAGAGTGAGACGGAGAGAGGTAGGGAGCATTGGGTGCACACACACACACACACACACACACAACACACACACACACACACAACACACACATACACACACAACACACACACACACACACACAACACCACGTACACGCACGCACATGCACCACCTGACACCACGCACATGCACACCACAACCGCGCCACACACACCATGCCACGCCTGACCTGCCATGCAATGCACACACTGCACATGCCACCACCCCTGACACACCGCACCACACAGTACACACACACAGCCACGCACCACCTGTGCACACTACCATGCACACACACACATGCTGCACACACACACCTGGCCTGACCTGCCACCCAATACACCACCACCCTTACCGCATGCCCCTAACCTGCCGCGCTGTGCGCACCCTGTACACACGCACACACATATGCCTGACACACGCACAGACACGCACGCATGCACGCGCACACTGGTACACACGCGTACGCACGTACACACGCTGACTACGCGCGCACGCAGTACTTGCACCTGTGCGCACGCGCAGTGCGTATGACGCGCGCACGTACACGCACACATGCTGCACACCCACCCTGTACACACACATGCACCACACACACAACACGCACACACACACAAACATGCTGCACACTGTACACACACTGCCTGACACCTGACACGCACACATGCACACGCACACACTGGCCTGCACACACAAACGCACACGCACGCACACGCATGCACGCACGCACACAAACACACACACACCACACAACACTTGCACTGTACACACACACGCACATGCCATGACACACACACAGCCACACACACATGCACACACACACACAACACACACACGTACACACATGCACACACAGGCACACACACACACATGCACCGCACTGACACACCTAAAAAAATTCCCAAACAACCCCAAAACCCAAAGATTAAAAAATTTTTTAAAACAAATCCAAAAAAAAAAAAAAAACCAAACCCACAAAAAAAAACCCACCAACACATACTCTCGCCCTCCCCCCTTTACTTACATCTTTTTTCTTTTTGATCTAACTTATCTTCTTTTGTCTTCCCAATGGGAATTTTTTAAAGGGTTAATTACCCCCTTCATCCCACTACCTCCCACTTGCTAATTTTTCCCTTATCTTGAATCTTTTCTTATCTTACTACTATTTTACCTAAAACCCCCCCCATGCTATTTATTCCTATTACTGTTCATTACCCAAACTTTTTCCACCCCCCCACTTGCCACACCCCCCCACTTGCACCACCCCCCCACTTGCACACCCCCCCATCGCTACACCCCCCCCATCACTGCCACATCCCCCATCCACACCCCCCCACTTGCACACCCCCCACTTGCACACCCCCCCATCTGCACACCCCCCACTTGCACACCCCCCCAACTTCCCACACCCCCACCACCCTCCCACCGCACACCCCCCCTACGCACACCCCCTCTCCACTGCACACCCCCCTCCACGCACACCCCTCCCACCGCACACCCCCTCCTACCCCACCAACCCCACTTGCACACCCCCCAACACACATCCCCCCACCACACCCCTTTTCCAACGCACACCCCTCCCACGCACACCCCCTCCCACCAGCACCCCCCTCCCACGCACACCCCCTCTCCCACGCACACCCCCCTTTTCCACACCCCCCACCATAAACCCCCCCCACTTGCACACTCCCCCCACTTGCACACCCCCCCAACTTGCACACCCCCCCACCACATCCCCCCACCACACCCTCCCACCGCACACCCCTCTCCACGCACACCCTCTCCACGCTACACCCCCTCCACGCACTACCACCTCCTCACGCACACCCCCTCTCCACGCACACACCCCCTCATCTGCACCATACCCCTCACTGCACACCCCATCGCACACCCCCCACTTGCACACCCACCCCACTTGCACACCCCCCCACTTGCACACCCCCCCACTTGCACACCCACCCCACTTGCACACCCACCCAAAACATCCCCCTCCACCCACCCTCCTACCGCCACCAACCTCCCTACGCACACCCCTCTCCACGCACACCCCCTCTCACGCACACCCCCACTGCACACTCCCTACTGCACTATCCCTCTTTCACTACTCCCCCTACCGCATCTACCCCCCTCCTAAACACATCTTCCCCCCCCACCACACCCCCCCACCAAACCTACCCCCCTAAAAAACTTCCATTACTCCCCCCCCACCACAACCCCCCCATCTTGTTTCTTCCCCCTCTCTCTATCTTGCTATCTATCTCCCTCTCTCTTCTATCTATTCCTCTCCTATCTTCCTTCTTCCCTCCATCTTCCTCTTCCTTTTCCCTCCCCGCCCCCTTTCCTCTTCCCCTACCTTTCCCCCCTTCCTCCCCCTCCCCCTCCACCCCCGCCCCATTACCCCCCGCCATGTCCCCCACCACACACACGCACATACAAAGCACTGAAACAAAAACTGACAACACAGACATGTACCCCAGGGCCAGTCCCCCAACTGACGAGTGGGGTTCCACAGGGGTCAGCCCTAGGCCCGGTCTGTTTTTGGTATTGGAATGACATAGGGAAAGGGGATGGGAAAACTTGATGTGTCCCTGTTTGAGATGATGTGAAGTTGAGAAGAATAAAAAAGGACGAGGACCAGGCAGAACGACAAAGGGGTCTGGAAAAGGCTGCAGGCCTGGTCCAGCAACAACCTCCAGGGTTTAACCCCACCAAGTGCAAAGTCATGAAGATTGGGGAAGGACAAAGAACCGCAGACGGAGTACAGTGTAGGGGCCAGAAAAAAATCTTGAGGTGAGTATAACACCGGGCACATCTCTTGAGGGCACATCAACCAAATAACTGCTGCAGCAACGAGCGCCTAGCAAACCTAAACACAGCATTCCGACATCTTAATAAGAAATCGTTCAAGACACTGTACACCGTGTACGTCAGCCCATACTGGAGTATACAGCACCAGTTTGGAACCCACACCTGGTCAAGCCCGTCAAGAAATTAAAGAAAGTGCAAGGTTGCAACAAGACTAGTTTCCAGAGCTAATTGGAATGTCCTAGAAGAAAGGGTAGGGGAAAACGGCCTGACGACACTGGGGGACAGGAGGGTTAGGGGAGACATGATAACGACATACAAAATACTGCGAGGAATAGTTTAAAGGGGGACGAGACAAGATGTTCCATAGATGGAACACAGAAACAAGGGGTCACAATTGGAAGTTTAAAAACTCAGATGAGTCAATGGGATGTTAGGAAGTATTTTCAGTTACAAAGTTGTCAGGAAGTGGAATAGTCTGGAAGTGAGGTAGTGGAGGCAGGAACTATACATAGGTTTAAGACAAGGATGATAAAGTTCATGGAGCAGGGAGAAAAGGGCCTGAGTGCGATCAGTGAAGAGGCTGTAAATAGGTGAGTACACACACACCACACACACACACACACACACGTGAAGCAGTATTGTTAATAGTGCTCCCGGGGTTTAGCGTCTAGCAGCTGCCTACGTTATTATTAGCGGTCATAGTACGATTGAATGTGAACATACCTACAAGATTAAAAAGCTTTCTAGAGTGTGAATAATGTATAACATCAAGAATTTTACAATTTAAATTTGAATGTGGGTGTTTTACAATGGGGGG